>NQII01003868.1:9146-60407 GCA_002778355.1 Clitarchus hookeri | reverse complement strand
ATGCCAAGCCGGCACTGAAGAAGTGGCACGCTGTTAAGACGGCGAGCTAACAAGGAGCGGGGTTGGCACGGGGGAACGTAACTAGAATTTAGTGCCCGCCTCTGTCTCTGGTTTATGCATAAAAACCATGTATTTAATTCGTTAGTGGGCTGTGCTTCTTTGTTACCTCCTGGGCGTCGCAATAAAGGATTGCCGCAGTCCCTGGGAGGTATACTTCAACGTTCCCCCCGAACTTCCGCTCTTCGCACTTCCCGCTCCTACTTCGCCCCCCCCTCTCCGAACTAGTACAAGGCCCCTGCCATACTGAGGGACCGACACGATGCCTCCACTTGCTTACTAATTCACGAGGCGCCCCGCAGCTAAGATACAACCTCGGCGCGGGCGCTCATGCGTAGTAATGCCTTTTTAAGACTCTTCAGCACGCGGCCGGCGCCTCCTTCATTTTTTTTCCGCAAGGAACTGCGTGCGGAAAGGAAGCAACTTTACCGTGTAAATATTTAATCGCTTCTGTTACATTATGCAACCGTCCGCATGAGCTAGCTAATTCAGTAAAGCGGTCGAGCTTGGGCAGCGAGAAATCCGGAGCCGTGGCGATGGAATTCAGCTTGCTATTAACGAGTCTTTATACCCAGAATTAACGCTGGACCTAAGATTTTCCCAAAATATGGTCAATTGTAGGAAGCCGCCGAGAAGGCAAGGCAAAGGAATGTGGGTGTTTGTGCAGCTCCCTTCCGCGCCTTTCACCGCCTGCCTGTGTGTACCTGCTGTTCTGAAAACATACGCTTTATCACTGCAACACTTGACATTTTTTACTTATGGTTTATAATTAATTATTATTAAAGCCAGGAAGGTGGCGACATGCTGACGCACTGAAAACATCGCATTAGGAGTAAATGTCGTCTAATATGCAAGGCCTCATTCGCACACACTTTATTGCGATAGTCTTGCAAAACATATCTAAATAACCAAATTATCACTATGTAAAACTTCAAAGAAATAAAATAATGTAAAAAANATAGTCTTGCAAAACATATCTAAATAACCAAATTATCACTATGTAAAACTTCAAAGAAATAAAATAATGTAAAAAATATCTTTGCAAACATATGTAAAACAGTAAACAAAAACATACAAATATGTGTATATACAAGTACAAAAGAACTCTGAGACACGAGTTTCACTGTGACAAAAAAAAAAAACAGAAAGAAGGAATGTAGACATTTTCATACATTTGTAATTTGATCAAATTCTAACATATATGTAANCAAAAAAAAAACAGAAAGAAGGAATGTAGACATTTTCATACATTTGTAATTTGATCAAATTCTAACATATATGTAATGCCACCTTGTTAGCAAATAATTGAAAACGAAAATAACACACACGCAAATTTTCTTCAACTATGCACTAGACAGTCCGTTTCTGACAAGTGATTGGCAAGCTCTGATTCAGATGAGGAAATATTTCATCACTTGAATAACTGGAGTCACTGTCACTGTCCACACATATAATAAATCTGTCTATAGTATCTTCCATCCGCCCATCCATCTCCCAGTAGCATTCCTCTATTTTTGGTACTTGTAAACCTTCCCAATATTGCGTGGTGACAAAGGAAATCGCTCTTCTTGTTACATCTTCGAGCTTTGCTAGACTGAAGTCTGCTGTGACATTGCTTTCGCATACAAGTCTCTTGGCCTTTGCCCACGCGAGTTCGATGGCGTTGAGTTCGCACAAATAAGAAGGCAACTTAATTAACGTCATGTCCATGCGATTACAAAATCTCATCTACTCGGTAAGTTTTTTCATTGCCTTTATGAATTTGATTTAGGCTAACAAGTTTAGACTTCTTCATATTTTCGCAGAATTCTGCATTGTTATATTCCAACCATTTCATCATTTTCTCATTGACAGAATACTTTGTCAGCGGTTTGTTTTTTGCATTCACTGATACAAAGCATTGTCTAAAACGACACTTTTTTTTGAGATTAGGCAATAACATTTTACTAGTCCACTTTTGAAAATTGTCTGCATTAATCTGACCATGATAGCCTCCTGATGATTTCCAAGCCTTAAATATTAGTAAAGTACCGTCCAGAAATCCATCTCGAGTTCCCGCGTGCACAATAATTAAGCGGTTTGATGAACTCATATTGGTCAGAACACCAAGCTGATATTTATTTTGCCAACATTTGTTGAAGGTTAAATTACTGTCCACCCACGATTCATCAATGCAAACTATTGGCCGCTTCTTTTATTTGTAATAGCGCATTGTTTTTAAATATTCACGGCACCAGGCGACAATATTTGGGCGCTCAATTAAAATCTTTCTTTCTGTTGCCACACCTTATGCACTTAAATTCAATTTCTTTCAAAATTCGCCTCACAGAGTGCACTCCCCATGAAAANTTCTGTTGCCACACCTTATGCACTTAAATTCAATTTCTTTCAAAATTCGCCTCACAGAGTGCACTCCCCATGAAAATTCGATTTTGTCTTTAATGGCGCTCAGCAGTTTGGGACATGTAGGTAGTCTCTTACGTACTACATACATGTGTTCAATTAGATTCCTTATTATCTTATCAAAATCATCACATTTAACATTTCTTTCTTCGAGATGCGAGTGATGCTAACCTGGTGTGAACACCACAGTCTACAGCTATAGTACTTTCTTTACGGATCCTACTAACTGTAGGATCATAAATACCCGCATAATTAGACACACGCAGGTTGGCTTGGTTTAATGAGTATTTCTCTCTCGTGTCTCACTGTGAATTGTTTTACCTTTCTTCCGCATGGGCTCCACGCGTAACGCTATNCGTCCATGACGCGCCTCTTCAT
Organism: Clitarchus hookeri; assembly: GCA_002778355.1. Lineage (NCBI taxonomy): Eukaryota > Metazoa > Arthropoda > Insecta > Phasmatodea > Phasmatidae > Clitarchus > Clitarchus hookeri. The sequence continues at coordinate 57,569 of NQII01003868.1, read as the reverse complement.
CACATTCTTGAATTGTATGTCTGGTAATGTTTCGTGTCTCACTGTGAATTGTTTTACCTTTCTTCCGCATGGGCTCCACGCGTAACGCTATTCAAAGACTTGTCAGACACTCCCGTAATGTTGGCAGCTTGTACCACTGACAGCGTACCAACACTACAAAAAAAAACTCAGTTCGAGAAGCCAATAACTTACGGTTTTTGTAGTGGCTAGTAGCGTAGCTGTGCCGTTACCGTGGACGCGCGCATTAGCGAGGGTCTGGCTATCCGGCCCCAACCACCGCCCCTCTCCACACAGTCGCATTCTCGTCAGCTCTCTACAATACACGGGCTGTGATCATGTGATTATAGTGTTACTTTGTAGTAGGGTAAACGCATCTCGTAAATAAAAATTATCAAGTAGCGATTTTTTGAAACATTTTATGTAACCTACTCAACACGAATTTTGCCAGCAACAAAAAAAAAAAAAAAAAAAACGCAAGATGTACCCATATGAAGCATGGTTGACATGAATGGGTAGAAATAATGGTGACATGAAGCGTTTAAAAATATCGGTTCCTCTTTACACGAATGCAATTTTTTAAAAATGAAAGTAGCCCAAACAAAATGTTTACAAGATAATTATTTAGAAAATTTTTTTTTCCCGGACGCGCATAATACACATTAAGGCAGCACAATTCCCATGAATAGCACTGTGGTGTTGTTGCCTTTCACATTGGGGCATTACCTTGGAATTTTAAAAGGGTGATGCATCTGCTGATCGAAAGTCATGTGTTCGGCAGATGCCATATACAAGGTGTATTTGAACAACATGTTGAAATTTAAACCAAGGAATCTATGGATAAATATAAACAAAAAATGCTTGTCATAAAATATTTGGAAATATCATCTAGCATTTTTAATTTTAAGTTGAAGTTAGGCAAAAGAAAGCAGGGAGTCCGCAGCTATAAGTACTTAAGTGCACAACTTGTTGCATTTCAATAAGGCGCACCATGCGGAGAGCACCTGCGAATAGGACACCATACATTCGAGATACGTGGGCACCGCGGACTCACATTTTCCTAACTTAAATTAAATTTAAAAATGCTTAACAACTTTTACAAAAAAAATTGTTACATGGATTTTTTGTTTACATTATCCCATAGATGCTGTGGTTTTAATTTCGATATGTTATTCAAAAACAACTTGTATTCCTTCATTTTCCCGACATGCATTTGATAGACAGACAGCAGTTCGACACTGGAGCTAATAGACAGGCAACTGTACGACAGGCTGCTAGTTGACAGACAGGTGGTTGTCCGACACGTCACCTAACAGACATCCAGCTGTTCGGCACTGCAGTTGATAGACAGACAGCAGTTCGACTCTGGAGCTAATAGAGAGGCAGCTGTATGCCAGGTAGCTGACGGATAGGCGGTTGTACAGTCCAACATATAACCTAACAGACATCCAGCTGTTCAACACAGCAACTGATGATAGACTGTGAGCTATTCGACAGATGAGCTGGCCGACAGGTAACTATCCGACACGCCACTGACAAGCAGTCAAATGTACAACAGCCATCTGATCGAAATTCTGCGTATATACAATTCGAACAGAACACTTTCGGTCTGCTAAATGTTGCCGCGGTTGATGTATCTAGGCTGTGTTCGTACTGCGGAAGGCGATGTTAAACAAGCGCAGAATGAACTGCNACAATTCGAACAGAACACTTTCGGTCTGCTAAATGTTGCCGCGGTTGATGTATCTAGGCTGTGTTCGTACTGCGGAAGGCGATGTTAAACAAGCGCAGAATGAACTGCACATTGGTTCATTTTAGTGGCTTTAAGCTTCAGTCAAGCCCTCCCGCAATACGTGGAACAGAATGGAGCGGGCAGTTTACTTGATCCTGAGATNTGGCTTTAAGCTTCAGTCAAGCCCTCCCGCAATACGTGGAACAGAATGGAGCGGGCAGTTTACTTGATCCTGAGATGCAAGTGGCGTGCGCTCGACTACAATGATTCCAAGAACCCACATCGACGATGTTATTTGAGCAAGCACCATCGGGTGACAAATTCAGGTGAAACTGTCCCAAGCCTTGAACTTCGCACAGACAGTCACTCCCACCGACCGGCGAAGGTTTCAACAGGGTAGAGACGTCAGTTGATCCTTCAGTAGCGGATTTTCAAGTATTACACTGCCCCGAAAAGCTCGTCATTTGGTCGTAAACGCCCGGCCACGCAGTCGAAATACATAAAGCAGACGATCTTGATAAGGATATAAAAGCAGCCACAGGGAAGATCATTTCCATGTGTACTGTATACCGACACTTGGATCAGGTAGGACTGTGTTCCTAAAGGCCTGTGACATGCTTCCTATTGAGCGTTGCATACAAAATTGTCAGATTAGTGCGATGCAGAGAACATCGAGCCAAGGAACAGTGGGACGAGTACAGGCCAGTTTGATGTATTTACAGAATGGTTTACATAAGCGTAAGACGGAGAAGTAGGTACAGTCCATCTAACATCACTGAAGTGAATTATTTTGCAGGTAGTCGATTCTTGTTATGGGGTGTTATCAAGTTGGGCTCACATGCACCACTACATATTTTTGATTCTATCTCTGTAACAAATTATGTGTACAGAGAAGCTGTACTTCTATGTTACGTCAAATTTACAGGAGCGCAGAGGGTGTACATTTCATTCATATTAATGACAACACTTATCCATATCGGGTTATATTTTGGGTGTGTCTGGAAACCAAAAATATTACTAATTTGGACTGGAGGGCCAGGTCCCCTGATCTGAACGTTATCGAACATTTTTGAGTTTCTCTCGGGAGTCGCAGAAGTTATTTATATTTTGAGATATGCATGAGAATTAATTAAGAAATCTAATATCATTTGGCGGAAAGAAAGTTTTAAAATAAATTTTATTAGAATCTGTACCAATTAAAAGTCTGTAGAATTTCTGTTACTAAATATTAAAAAAAANGTTTTAAAATAAATTTTATTAGAATCTGTACCAATTAAAAGTCTGTAGAATTTCTGTTACTAAATATTAAAAAAAAGAAAATAATTACTAAAAAACTTGAAATATTTTGGTCTGTTGTTGAATAGGAAGCAAACATTGAAAATTAAGTTAAAGAAAGAAAGAAACTGAGGGGCAAAAAAAAAAAACTGGTACACATGCCTAATATCGTGTAGCCCCCACCCCCCCGAGTGCGCAGAAGTACCGCAAGATGATGTGGCTTGGACTCGACTTATGTCTGAAGGTATGCAGAAGGCAATTCACACCATGAATCCTGCAGGGCAGTCCACAAATCCAATCTGCGCCAATTTGAGAAAGGTTTGCACGTCTGTCACGTTAAATGATACTCGTCAGTCGTCGTTTGCCCCGTTTTTTCACGATCTTTTTCCTGCCGCAGCGATGTCAAAGATGTGATGTTTTACCGGATTCCCGATATTCACGGTACACTCGTGAAATAGTCGTACGCGAACATCCAAATGTTAGTTGCTGGTTAGACCAACATGTTTGCCTTGAACATCCTCCTGGCTGTTGCCAGCTACTTTTGTGTTGCGTTGGTCATAATAAATAATTTGGACACTGGAGTAATTTTTGAATAATATAAAGACCTTACTTTCTCCAATAATTTATATTTTATTGTTTTGAATTTATATCTTAGAGAATTGCAACAGGAATGTGTCGAATTAGACGTTATGTTGAATACAGTTCTTAGTGTGCACAAAATCTTTGAAAAGGACAACAGTTCATTTGACCAGAATTTAAATTTTGCGCTGTTACAATTGGAGAATAACCTTAGTGCTTTTAAGGCAGAAGTGCGTTCGCTTACCTCTCTCCTGCCTCAGTCGCGTACTAAAAGGGGAATGTTAGATATTGGAGGATAGATTCTCAAAACTGTTTTTGGAACCTTTGATAATGATGATCTTATAAGCTTAGAAAAGAGACTTAATTATATTGTGGATAATCAAGACAACATTTTAATAAATGTTGCAAACCATATTATATTGATCAAGGATGTTGAAGACCGTATCTTCAATACTACAAAAGGAATCCAGAAATTAGCTACTCACTATCTAAATAATGTTAACAATTTGTATTCAGTGTGGGATCGAACTACTCATGAACTGTGGGATAGGATTCTAATTCTTGGTTTAAAAGTAGACCTTAGTACTATACTGTTGAGGGTCAGTGAAGCTCTATCTAGCTCCAGGCTAGAATTGTTCTATTTAAAGCATGCCATCAAGGCTAGTGTCCATGACAAGATAAGTTCTACACTTATGAATTCTAACGCTTTCATTGACATTCTGAACCAGATTCAACATTTGATAACACTTCCTTTGCACATGATGGGCTTTATTCATTTTTTAAAATATTTTTGCTTACTATGGCTTTAGTAGAGTACATACAATTATTTATTATCCTTCACTAAATGCTGTGGTGAATGTTCCTTTGGCAAATAAAGATAGTTTTCAGAGTTCTTGTATTTTTGCTTTTCCTGTGTTATTTCCCAACATTTCAAAGTTTCCGACTTTATTATTGTCAGCTTAGACAGAAAGCTTATTGCTCCTATTCTGGCTAAATTTTCGTCTCAATGTAAAACTTATGGTATTACTGTTTGTCCTTCTGACTTTCCATTTTTTAATGCACATGTTAATAGTTGTGATTTTAATTTATTCTCTGGTAAACCTCACCTTGAATTTTTGCGCAAAAAATTCACTCTCTCTGGCTGTTTATGACAAAATTTTCCATTGATATAACATTTTTATGTAGAACTAACTACCCTAGAGTCAGAACCACCCTTCACACTCTCATTTTCTGGAAGTGGTTTTATCAGCAATGATTCACATTACGACATTGTCAGCCCATATTTTAAAACATTTGGCCAAGTCAACTCTGCCATTCATTTTAATCAGTACTATACTTTCATAAAATTNAAGTCAACTCTGCCATTCATTTTAATCAGTACTATACTTTCATAAAATTATCTCCAATATCACATCCTTGCAACTTCCAAAACTGCCTCATTTTTCTCCAAATGATTCCCTCATTAAGGAACTTTCTNTTCCAATATCACATCCTTGCAACTTCCAAAACTGCCTCATTTTTCTCCAAATGATTCCCTCATTAAGGAACTTTCTGGCTTCCCAGCCCCATGGCACTAATGACCATGACGTTATGCAACTTCTCCATCTTCATCCTTCCCCTTCTCCTGAACACATGAATATAATTTATTTTGTCTATCTTCTCTTGCGGTGTTTTGCATCGCGTTTGCTATCATATTTTGTTTGAAATCCAAATTTTGTGCACTTATGCAATCCTCTACATCAACTCAACCCTCTAGCCAAGAACGTATGTTGTAATTCCTTTGCCAGTGGTTTTTAGCGGCACCTCCTCCTCGTAATGTAAGTTTGTTGTGGTGTTGTGTTTTATGTGTATTTTTTTGGTGAATTTCTTTAGCATTTTGTATAGTTTGCTATGTCCACANCATTTTCTGGAAGTGGTTTTATCAGCAATGATTCACATTACGACATTGTCAGCCCATATTTTAAAACATTTGGCCACGTCAACTCTGCCATTCATTTTAATCAGTACTATACTTTCATAAAATTATTTCCAATATCACATCCTTGCAACTTCCAAAACTGCCTCATTTTTCTCCAAATGATTCCCTCATTAAGAAACTTTCTGGCTTCCCAGCCCCATGGCACTAATGACCATGATGTTATGCAACTTCTCCATCCGCTACTTTCCCCACTGCCTGAACACATGAATATAATTTATTTTGTCTATCTTCTCTTGCGGTGTTTTGCATCGCGTTTGCTATCATCTTTTGTTTGAAATCCAAATTTTGTGCACTTATGCAATCCTCTACATCAATTCAACCCTCTAGCCAAGAACGTCTGTTGTAATTCCTTTGCCAGTTGTTTTTAGCGGCACCTCCTCCTCGTAAAGTAAGTATGTTGTGGTGTTGTGTTTTATGTGTATTTTTTTGGTGAATTTCTTTAGCATTTTGTATAGTTTGCTATGTCCACACCTTTGCAGATGTGTCTCTTGGTTTCATGGTGAGGGGGGAGTGGGTGCCAGTTGTGAAATGAAAAACGTTATTTGCGAAATTTTATATTCCTTTCTTGACTTTCGATTTATGTATCGATTAGTCGCTCGAGACCATGAAGTTTGGAGCATACCTTAGTATATATAGGTTTCCGCTCAGGTTACTTCCTTCTTCGCCTTCTTGTCATACATCATGCAGTTAGCTTACATTGTTTACTTGTGGAATCTTTCATCATCCTTGAGATGAAATAGTGTTTTTATCCACCGTTTTGGGTAAGTTTGTTTGCGGATATTTTCTTTTACGACGTGATCGTATTATGTTGTGTTTACAATCCTTTTTAACCATTTTTCTACTTGTATATACAGCGGTTCCCGGTTCGTCTGATGTGGGTTAACCTTGTGGTCAACTCTCTGCATCCTTCTTGTGATGTGAGCCGCACACCAAATCATGGCATGGTCGTTTTGGACCACCATGATTCCACTTCTTTCGTTTGGCACCACAGTAAAGTCTGANCACACCAAATCATGGCATGGTCGTTTTGGACCACCATGATTCCACTTCTTTCGTTTGGCACCACAGTAAAGTCTGAAATTCAAGTTCGATTATCAAGTAACCTATAAATTACTTTTGCCTGCTGCATGTGTGCTTCGAACTTTCTGTTTTATGGCGTGACGTCTGTTGTTTAATTACTAAATATCATCGTTTAGACTGTTCAACTTCAAATTTATTATTTTTGTTTCTACTTAATTTTAAAAAAGAGGCAAAGGAAAATGTGCAGTATTATTATATTTCATATGAAACGATCACAGGTACACGAAGATATAATCATGGCCATATAATATAATAAATTAAAAGAAAAAAAGGGAGAATATAGCTTGTTCACAAATAATTTACTAAAATAAAATAATAAAATAATGAAAAATGTTAATACTTATTTCTCAATAAAAGAAAAATATAGTTTTATTTTTACTCATGCTTATATATATGTTGTTCCGGCAAAATAATTAAACATAACAGTTGTTATAAAGAAATAGGCCTTACACATATGTCGCTGCCTCAATCTGCTTATATTTTAACAGACACACTGACTGATGTGCGCCCAGTAAGGTCGGTAACGACGGAGGGAAAGTTGTTCTATTTATTAGCGCTGAATTAAATGTGTTGGGTAAACATTTGTGAATAATGGAATTATTTGTTCCTTTTTTGTTTTGTGAAGTGCGCTCAAGTGTAAAAATTAACAAATCTGTAAAACCTTTATAGCAATTTTACAGTTTAACTTGGCCGACNGTGAAGTGCGCTCAAGTGTAAAAATTAACAAATCTGTAAAACCTTTATAGCAATTTTACAGTTTAACTTGGCCGACTCGTGAATAAAATGGCAAGGTCCATGGAAATGTTAATTTTACACATGGTGGAAGAATACACGCTGTGCATGCAAGTTTATCATAAGCAGGGCTTTTAAAAGTGCTCAGATTTCAATGAAAAGCATATAGTGCATCCCCCCTCCCTCCTTGGCATATTTTAAAATCGTTCAGCCGACAGTTGACTAGCGGTAATTATAATTGTAATCAAGTTCGCGAGTTAGTGAAGAGATTTGTGCGGCTCTTAACATCGAGGTCTTGAGAGCCGACGAGGGTGAAGCGAGGTGAGTATGGAGCAGCGCTGGAATGAAAAGGCGGGGGAGACGGGAGATCCCCGAGGAAACCCACCGGCCAGCGACATCGTCTGGCACGATTCCCACATGTGAATGTCAGGGAGTGAACCCGGTTCGCCTAGGTGGGTGGCGAGGCGTCTATGCACTACACCACCGCGGCCCCCAATCGTAATAAAGTAATTAAGTGAAATAGGTACNCTGCTGATTCCCCCGCCGCGGCAGCCAGCTCAAGGTCGAGTCAACCTTTATGAAACAAACCTTTGAGAAATACGTCACTGCATATATTTCCAAATGTTTTTCAAAATTGAGCTCTGTGCTCATATAGTCTATTCGCGGTTTATTCACGCTTTTTGGATCAAAACTTTGAAAAATCAACACATGTAAGACGTGTATAGTTGTTTATATATGTATATATATGACGTTTATAGGCCATTCACGATAAGGTGAGCACTTCTCGAAGCCCTCTCATTTGGAATAATAGTCAATAAATATACTTTATTGTAGCGTTACACGTTAATTTTCGAGTCCAGTGAAATATATGCCGTGTGTTTATTACTTGCATGGCATTATTTATTTTAAAAAGTGCTGGAAGGATAAGAAATGACTTGTAGGAAAAAAGTAACGAGGGCCTCAAAAGTCTTCACTTGATCACTTGACCGTGAAGGGCGTATAGAAACGTTTCATACTTGTGTCAACATAAAAGTACATNAAAAGTCTTCACTTGATCACTTGACCGTGAAGGGCGTATAGAAACGTTTCATACTTGTGTCAACATAAAAGTACATAATTTTTTGTTAAATTGGAATTTTACTTATATTTTATTTATTAAAATATGACATTTAATGTACAATTTATATGAATAAAAACAAGATAAAATTATTGGTACTGCATTAAGTATTAGTTCTTATGCAAAATTCGCTATGTCTTTAGAGTAATATTCTAGATGTGATTAAGCTTTGTTTGCTTGAGGCGAAGAAACTGCTTGAAAGTTGAACTTTGGCAGGGCTTCAGAAAAGTTGGAAGTAACCGTGAATGGACTTTAGTCGATTTAGCTCTGTATTACGCAGAATTGTTCTATTGCACACTTTAAAGCTGTTCAAGTATCCAAAAGTATTAAAAAAAATATTTTTATCATAAATTATATTTCCGCACATAACTAACAGCAGCCAGGGTAAAAAGAAAAAATGTGTATTATTTTTTCAAAAATGAATATACAGGCTTAAGGGAATGTGACAAAGTATATTTGTATACTTTCAAGCACAGGAATATGTGGACACAGGAATAAGATTGTATATTCAACATACACGTATAACCACATTATGATTAGGTACGAATAATATGCACGTGTGTGGATATTTCCATAATTTATAAGTATCTGAGACCTGCCCTTGAAAGGGGGTATTTGGGTTTTATCAGTTATCTCTGACATTTATAGAGATGTTTTGAGTTTAATGAACGTTTTCTCTCTGTGTCGATTTAAATATTGTTCGTAATTTATTTCGTAATTTACTTCGGATGGTAAGTTGTACATTGTAGTCACATAGGAAAGTTTGAGCAAATGCAAGCATCTGAAAACCACCGCGTTAGTGAAATATATCCCGGTGGTGCCGCTAGTACGATATGCTTTTTCACATTAAATACGCCATAAGGAACCTTATTGTAATAGCAGTCGTCCTTCGTTAAGGACGGCCGGTGTTCTTTATACTCCTCTGCAAAATGTATTTCATTTCGATACACATTAAGTTTTACGCCGAGGAAAAAGATACTGTTATAGGAACCATCTAGATTGTCAACATAGGGTTATTATAGGAAATATGGTTAACATAATTAATAATGCTAACTTAACTAACAGAACTAACAGAATATTATGTTGGTAGTACAAAACAGTTCTGTAATTCGATTTGAGGGTAGCAGCGACAAAATATCCCGTAAGGTTATGAACAATCCAGATATTGTTGAATTTGTTCTGTTGAAGGTACTTTCTGTTTTGTAGTATGAACGCAGTGTTCTGTTGGCATTACTACATACGTTAATAATATTTAGATGGCACCACCAACCCACTAGATGGCTGTCTCTATTTTAATAGGGTGGATGGCTCCTACAACCATATTGTTTCCTCAGTTTACTAGTGCGCATGGCTTTATTTCTACAGTTTTCATGTTATCTCTATGATAATTTCTTCTTCCGTGCCGTAACAATTTTTTAAATTCTGGAATGACTTTGATTATAGTATTTTTTAACATATCNCTAGATGGCTGTCTCTATTTTAATAGTGTGGATGGCTCCTACAACCATATTGTTTCCTCAGTTTACTAGTGCGCATTGCTTTATTTCTAGAGTTTTCATGTTATCTCTTTAATAATTTCTTCTTCCGTGCCGTAACAATTTTTTAAATTCTGGAATGACTTTGATTATAGTATTTTTTAACATATCCTTCTGGATCCCAGTTTTGACGAAGAATAGTACGCGATACCGTGAAAGTTATTTGTGTCTGAGATTTTTTATTGCGATTAATACTTGTACTTCTCTGTCGGACAAGTGGACTTATTGATATTTTAACAAGTGAGTTACAATTTTGGTAACAGAAACTTGGTCTGTAAATTAACTATTTGTGGTCGCGTTTTGTCTCTCCTTAAAATTAACCAGAGGTCTTGGGATTATGGAGTTGATTTTGCAGGAAATTTGAGCTAGTTTAATCAAATCTTTACGTTTTTACATACATTAATACAGCATATTTTCATTTCGAACCCACTTCAAGAATTTTTAATTGATTATTAACAAGGAATTATTGATATAACTAATGTGCCTACTTTCCTCTAAATGGATGCAAATAATTTCGATGAAGTATTTAAAAGGTTGGATGGCAGGTGGGTCTAGACGTCTCGTTGATACCGATATCATTAGAAATGGAACCAGAAACAATTNCGTCTCGTTGATACCGATATAATTAGAAATGGAACCAGAAACAATTGCAATACTTGTGAGACAATTACTAATTCACACGTGCTTTACCTGGGACTTGAACACAGAACGCCTCGTACCGTAAGTTGGCGTGCAGCCAACTACTTTACAGAGGTAGGATTCGGAGCATCAACATANTTGAACACAGAACGCCTCGTACCGTAAGTTGGCGTGCAGCCAACTACTTTACAGAGGTAGGATTCGGAGCATCAACATAGGTAGTAAACAGTCCAAAGTTTTAGTAGACTGGGTTTAACAACTTCAAATATTTACAGGGGTATCGTTTTGAAAAAAAGTGGGCGAATCACTCAAATCACGTAAGTTTACATGACCTACATTAGCACTACTTATGTGGAGAACTGAGTTGAAATAGGTTGAGTGGGTGAGCTATTGCGTTAAAACTGTAGTTTATTATTATGTGCTGTCGTAAAAATGGTCCTAAAAAGAGGTCCNGAGTGGGTGAGCTATTGCGTTAAAACTGTAGTTTATTATTATGTGCTGTCGTAAAAATGGTCCTAAAAAGAGGTCCTGTATTAGCCTATCTGATGCATCTGATAGATATGTAAATATAAAAAATTTGGTAGAAATTTGTCAAATTATTTAATAGATTTGATGAAATTGTGTAGATAATATAGATTGCTCGATTTTGAAATATATATATGTTTGACCAACTTAAATTATGTAACTTTACTTGGTCGACTGTAGTACTACTTGTGTGAACATTTGGTGGAATTAAATTATTTATTCCCGAGATATGGTATAAATGTAGCATTTTATCATCTGGCACTATCTTACAAAAAGTCGACAAATGATGATCTCTATAAGAATATTTGATACTTCTAATGACTACTCTCGGCATTATAAGTTTAATTGAAAACGGTTAATTTGTTCAATAGAGATGACAAACTTATGTCAATAATATACTATAAATAATGCCAGACACATTAAAAATATACCTACTGCACCACCACTTATGCAGAAATTTTGGTGGGAATCGTTTGGTTGGTCCCGCACATAAGACATAAGAGCTCCAGTTTGCAATGTGGTGCTATTTTCATTCATGTATTGGAACATTTTATGTTTGTCATATATACTGCTACATACTAAAGTCAGTTGAAATTGGTTGGGAATGTGCGAATATTCGAAATTTCGAATACATAGCTGCGAGTAGTAATTTACGAATTATTTGAATTAGAACTTCGAATACCTAATGCGAAAGTTGCGAAGAATTTACATTTCCTTTTCAAGTGGTTATTTGCTTAACTTTTCATGCCTACTCATTTGAAGACGTTTATTTACATTTGTATTCCATAGTTATTAGAGCTGGACCGTTATTGATCATGATAATAAATGGTTATTANAAGACGTTTATTTACATTTGTATTCCATAGTTATTAGAGCTGGACCGTTATTGATCATGATAATAAATGGTTATTACAATTTTTTGCCATTTAATGAAGCGGCACATAAGCGATCATTATATCCCAGTGAGGTTGTTTACATCAGTGTGTTACTGAATAAATAGTTTCAAAACATGATAAAAATCAGAATTAAGAACACCATTTGCGCAAATGCTACAATTAAAATAAATGCGTGTGTACGCATTTTTTTAATTGTAGCATTTACGCAAATAGGGCATGTTTCTTCTTTCACATTGTTTGCAGCCGAAGTAATACGCATGTAAAGGTTATGTGATGGCAGTTGTGCACTACCTAAACAAAAACGTGTTTGTATTTCTTTAATTCGCAGACCACATGGCCCCGTATGACAAACACGTAGTTTTTATTTTTTTTGGTAATTCCGGGGATATTATAGCGTTTTTTTTTCTAACACTTTCAAAAGTTTAAAATTTTGGTACAATGACGAGAGCATTAGACAGAGATACGGCAAACATTAACAAAATCAACACAATTTGTTACAATGGTTACTTTTGCAGCACACTTTTTAAGTTGTATATAAGCAAAATATAATTTTATGAAAATAATATAATGCAATTGAAGATGTAAGTATTATTTGTGTGGGAATCGTTCGTTGTGTGATTAGTGAAATTATATTAATTTTTGTTATACATAACTACGTGTCTGAGCTAAGGACGAAGATGGAGAGAGTGTGAAAGTGGAGATAGTCCAAAGTATGAGGGCCATGGACGAGCACGTAATACGTGTTCAAAGGCAAATTACCGACAGATTGAATGTTACATCTGTGGAAAATGACGAGAAACTGAAAAACCTGGAAGGATATATGACAGGTGCATTCATTACTTTGATTTCCCGCCTCGCCTAAAAAATGGATATTCAAATTGGCAGCAGGGGTATATTGGATGTCTGCACCGAACACCTGGGCTATAACGAAAGTCCTTTGTTAGAAACTCATGATTAAACCTTTGAAAGAGGGCCACAGTTACAATTTTATTATGTGCGAATTTGGAAATTGCTAGCGACCTGCATCGAGCGATTCAGTCTGTTCACTCGAAGTATTTGCTCGATAAGAGAGCCAAACTTTCGCACTACCCTATAAATGAAAACTTTTTAAACCCATTACTCGCCATCTTGATGTTCTCAGAGAGAACAATGGAGAATCCTTAGTTGTGAAGACCAAAATCGGCGATACTGCTGAGTCTGTGAAGAAGCAGAAATATGACAACATGCAAACAGATCGGGACGTTGTATCGGATAAGGATTTGCCACAAAAGGACAAGGTACAGAAGGGTGATCTCAAACCCAATGCTCTAGTTCACCAGTACCTACAATAGTACACATCTCGCAACAATGATATGATATACTGTGTATACAGGCATAAAAATAAATGGTTCCTCAGTTCTGATTCGGCTCTCAAGACCTCTCTATTAAGAGCCACTCAAATCTATTCACTCACTTGGTGCTGATGAAATAGAGTTTCCACCAGCAGAGATTTTCCCTAGTAGGTGATTACAAGACACATGGATCCCCCCGGCTTTACGAACTTCTCTTTCGGAAGAACCCCAGGGAGTTTACGGAATCTGACCTGATGGAATACAAGAGACTCTTTGAACTCACACTTGCACTTTATTAACATAACGAACCGGAGACAGGTGCTTATAAGAATACGATCATGCTAAAATCTACATTCTCGCAGACCTCTTCAGTAGATTAACACTGGAAAATGGCAAAGGTTTGAAGAGAAGATAGACGACGACGAGAACATTGACTACTTATTCTGGGATGACCCTCACGAGCTTGTCGATAGGCTGCAACTGCTGCTCACTTTGTAAAGGGTTGGAAATTACTCCCACACTAACAAGATAATTTCAATCATTGAAGAACTGAAGGAGAGAGGCTACATACAATGAGTCGATTGGGAATCGCCAATGAACTGCACATATCCACAAGATACAACTACCACTGCTGCAAGTTCGTGATAAGGGGGATGGACCATCTATTTCAAGTCGACCTAGTGGAGATGATACCATACACTCCGGTTAACAAAGGCTAAAAATACATGTTGACTGTTATTGATGCCTATAGCAAATTCGCCTGGGCCAGGCTTGTCAAGTCGAATAATGCACGCTATGTCACAGAGGCCATGACGGATGTATGTGGAGGACTCATCTCGAATAATCTACAAACCAACTAAGACAAGGAATTCCAAAATGCGAAGTTCAAGGCCTTTATGAATAAACATAACATTAATCATTATTCAACATGCAGCAATGTCAAAGCATCTATCTTCGAGAGGTTCAACAGGGTTATGAAAAGCAAGATGCGGAGGCATTTCGCTGTGAATGGCAACTACAAATGGTTGGATATACTCCCAAGACTCGTTCGCGAATATAACTATAATAGTACATTCGACCACAGATATGAAATCCGAAGACGTCAAGGACGACTCCCTGCTTCGCACCGTGTACACTATTCTGAAGAAGAGGGACACAGGCAAGCCTGAAACCAAGATTGGCGACCTGGTGTGCACCTCCAAATAGAAAGGCATTTTCGAGAAATGGTTCAAAGCGAATTGGAGCTCCGAAAACTTTCATGTGCGATGTATACGGAACGATACTCCGAGGATCTACTTTCTCACGGATCTGTTATAATGTTCCCATCCATGGTGGTTTCTACACAGAAAGGATTCAGCCTTCAAAGTTTCGAGATGTGTATTTGTCGAGAAGGTGCTGAAACAGCATAATGGTCGATCGTATGTAAAGTGGTGGGGTTTCCCAGCCCGCTTCTATTCTTGGGTCGCCGATGCGGACATCGAGCGGTGTGTACAGGAGATTGCAGTTAATATACATTTTGTATATGCATTTTTTTTCAATTGTGTTTTTCATGTTGTACATTACTGAATAAAATTAGTTTTTATAATACGCAGTGTTTTAATTCTTTTTTTGCATTAATAATAAAATCTACTCAATTTTATATATATATTTTTTAGTAAAAAATATTTAAGTTGTAAATAAAACAAAAATTATATATGACAGTTTGTGTACTTTGTGGGTATGGACCTTGTCACCATTCGGTACAGGTCGATAGCATTCTTGCCGAGAATAAATTATCTCTGACAGCTGAACCATGAGTTACCAGTGCTCTCTAGTGGGCGATACTGAAAATGAATGCACAGTAGGTGTGGTACAGTGAGGAAGGGGCTGGAAGGGAGTCGACAAAATAACCAATAAAAACTATTGGTGCCATGACTGTCAGGGAAAAATATAAATACTTATTTAAACAATTTTATACAATATTTTTTAAAGGTTGTTGGATTTATTTAAATATTTTAGAATTTTTGGTAGTTTTTGGGATTCACAGTCATTTAAAGCTATGGGCATCGGGCGAGGTCAAGGTCATGGGTCATGATCAAAGTCACCCTGATATACAATATGGGGGTTGGTGACGTCATAACATGGCAGGCACTCTGCTCCTCAGTCATTTCCCAGTCACCTAGCGCCAGACTCGGCCAAACTATTCTACTGACTGTAACACCAGGAATGACTGATTCCTCTCGGGTCTCGGGAACGTGAAAATAAATTGGCTTCTAATTGATTATGAGTTTTATTTTGCAAATTTGCATATTAATTAGTTTTATGCAGCACATAAAATTTTGTAGAATGTTTTTAGTAATGAAAATTAGATTTACGAGGTTTAATGTATGCACTTACTTTATTACATGCCTAGTTAGTGTAGGTAGCAACTTGGTGACGGTGGCTTGATATCAACGAAATCTTTTACTGTATCACTACGTATCTGTCAAAATATTCATGTAGCATTGTTTCAAAGATTTGTAAATGTGACCTTTTTAAAAGTTTTATATTTCAAAATATAAAATTTAAGAAATATTTAAGTAACAAAATTATCTAATCAACTAAAATCTTCTATACTCTATCATGTAACAAAAAGTTACCAATATAATTATTTTTCCTACTTTGCTTAGCATCCATGATTAAATTTGATAAAGCAAGCCCTTTTCTATGGATGAGATAAGATTAATGTGTAGCTTTCTGATTCTGCCAAGTAGTTTCAATAGACATTGGCCCAAATATTATATAACATATTTTATAAATTCTATGAAAACATCACAAATAAATTAAGACGCTGATTATTTCCCATTATTAACTTCGAAAGCTTGCAAATAAAATATATTTTATTTTTTTTAGTTTTTATTATTTGTTGGTGACTTATTAGAACCAGGTAATACAAACTACTTACTTATTTGGCAGCTTTAAAGTTTAGCACACAGACAATCAATATATGCCTGATGTTAAAATTTCGCACTTGAACCAAACACCAATGTCATCAAGAGTAACAAGTTCTTCACTATTCAACAAGAAGTCACAGTACATATATTTTTTATGCTATCTCTCATAAACATTTGAATCATTAGATGCAAATATAAATGAGTAAACTTACCCATTTTATCGTGTGGTCTATACTTAATATATTGTACAAATGTAGCATCTATCTGCAAGATGGGGTGCCATAGATTCTGCTATAACTCAATTACCAGGTTACCAAATTGCTGACAAATTTATTTGACAGTTACACAATGTATGTAGGTCTATATTACAAATAGAGTAGAAATATATGTAAATATAACTAAAAGTTAAAGATAGGAGCATAAAACAAATAAGTACGTACATATTTGATGTATGTAATATATCCATAGTTTAATAACCTTTATCAGGACGTTACCTTGTCATTCATGATATAAACGAAACATAAATTTTTTTGATGTGAAGAAAAAATCATTGTTGTAAATTAATATATAGCCTTTGTATTTGCATATAGGCATATTATACATTTTGTATTGTGTGGGTTTGTTTTGTGTGTCAATTAAACATATTACTTTATCACACTATACATAATTTACAAATACTAACACTGAAATGATTTATTGATTTTTTATGGAAATATATTATAAATTGTTTTGCGGCCTCTAATTGGACATTCTTTCTCATCCATGCTATACATAAAATATACACAATGAAATTGATGTTATATAATTGTCGTGGATGTAAAATCAAAATATAGCAATTGCGTGTACTCATATTATACATTGTGTGTTGTGTGGGTAACTCCGGTGAGACCCCTCTATTGTCATTATTTATAAACTGGGCACTTTTCTTTTCTCTATTGGCTAACAGGCTGTCTCAAAGGAGGCTTCGTGCCATTAAAATTAAGATATCTTGTTGCATATTCACAAAACTTGCCGATAGTTAACACTGGAAAAATGCATCAAATAAACATCATTATAATATTAAAGATCCTAGTCTTTAAAACAATACTGGAACAGAACCAATTAGAGGTTGGCAAGCTTACTGACTAGGCAAATATGCTGTGTCGGAATCGGTTCAGAATCTTCTTTAAAACCGTGAATTGGTGACGTGAGGTCTCTGGGACCCCTCACGATGTTTACAGTATCATATCTCCCCCTACCCACCCTTTAGCCTTTAGCCCCGCCGAGTACCTTCGTTATATGTGACCTTCAGTCGTCCTGTTGCATGTTAGTTGAGCGGTCGTGCGCACTTCCTGAGAATACGACTGATCGCGGTCTGTGGGACCTCGCATCACTAAAAGTGAAACATTTGAGTGTTACAAATAGTGCTCAATGTTTAGTGATACAAGCTCGTATACAAAAATAACTATGTATACAAAACCTGGACCGTCTCGTGTAAGTGCTTCTTACCCTAATTTTGATAGTTTTATTTCCCAGTGGCTCGAAGACATTGGCTGTGAACTGTCAGGTACTGATGATCCTCAAAGTAGCCGTCTGCAAAGTGACCACGGCACCAGATCGGTTATTACGAGTTCGGACAGTGATGGAGATAGCACAGAAAGTGAAGAAAATGGTGACAGTACCAATCGTCAGTATTTTTTGGGAAGAAATAAATTTAAATGGTCTTCATGTGCGCTAACAAGGATCGTGCGTACACCAAATAAAAATATTGTTCTCAAAGTTCCTGGCTTGTGCAGTGCTGCTAAAACTACCTGTGAAGCTAATCCCATCACAGTATGGAATTCAATTTTTACTGCAGGAATGGTAAGTACTGTAGTCAATCATACCAACTTGAAAATACATGAATCAAGAGTAAAATATGGGATTAAAAGCAGGCCTGAACTCAAAATTATAAGATTTTTCTGAAATTGTGGCTTTTGTAGGTCTGTTGGCGTACTCTGCTGTATTTAAGTCAAATCACAAAAAAAAAAAAAAAACATTTTCCCCCTATTTGTCACTGATGGAACAGGTCGTGAAATTTTCCGTGCAGTCATGTCAGCTCAGAGATTTGCTACGCTTCTTGCATGCCTCAGATTTGACAACAAACTAGACAGAGACGAGCGTAAGAAAACTGGCTCAGCTGCTGCTGTATCTCAAATTGTGTACCTATTGAATCAGAACTCACAAGCAATTTTATCTATTGGAACATGTGTCACTGTAGATGAAATGCTGATATCTTTTAGAGGTAGTTATGCTTTCAAAATGTACATACCAAGCAAGCCAGACAATTACGGTATAAAAATACAGTCTCTGACTGATGCTAGAAAATATTTTGCTTACAACATGTTGTTACGAACTAGCTTTTCAGCCAATTCGTACATGAAAGATTATGAGAGAATGCGGGGGGCGTAACTCAAATNTCGCATCACTAAAAGTGAAACATTTGAGTGTTACAAATAGTGCTCAATGTTTAGTGATACAAGCTCGTATACAAAACTAACTATGTATGCAAAACCTGGACCGTCTCGTGTAAGTGCTTCTTACCCTAATTGTGATAGTTTTATTTCCCAGTGGCTCGAAGACATTGGCTGTGAACTGTCAGGTACGGATGATCCTCAAAGTAGCCGTCTGCAAAGTGACCATGGCACCAGATCGGTTATTACGAGTTCGGACAGTGATGGAGATAGCACAGAAAGTGAAGAAAATGGTGACAGTACCAATCGTCAGTATTTTTTGGGAAGAAATAAATTTAAATGGTCTTCATGTGCGCTAACAAGGATCGTGCGTACACCAAATAAAAATATTGTTCTCAAAGTTCCTGGCTTGTGCAGTGCTGCTAAAACTGCCCGTGAAGCTAATCCCATCACAGTATGGAATTAAATTTTTACTGCAGAAATGGTAAGTACTGTAGTCAATCATACCAACTTGAAAATACATCAATCAAGAGTAAAATATGGGATTAAAAGCAGGCCTGAACTCAAAAATATGTGATTTTTCTGAAATTGTGGCTTTTGTAGGTCTGTTGGTGTACTCTGCTGTATTTAAGTAAAATTACAAAAAAAAAAAAAAATTCATTTTTCCCCTATTTGCCACTGATGTAACAGGTCGTGAAATTTTCCGTGCAGTCATGTCAGCTCAGAGATTTGCTACGTTTCTTGCATGCCTCAGATTTGACAACAAACTAGACATAGACGAGCGTAAGAAAACTGGCTCAGCTGCTGCTGTATCTCAAATTGTGGACCTATTGAATCAGAATTCACAAGCAATTTTATCTATTGGAACATGTGTCACTGTAGATGAAATGCTGATATCTTTTAGAGGTAGTTATGCTTTCAAAATGTACATACCAAGCAAGCCAGACAATTACGGTACAAAAATACAGTCTCTGACTGATGCTAGAAAATATTTTGCTTACAACATGTACGTCTACTACGGAAATGGAACTGATGGACTAGAACTGACAGGCGAGGAGAAAAACCTTTCAGTACCATCCCAATCAATACTGCGCGTGTTGTTACGATAGCGTGAAGAGGCTTTAATTCGATGGCTTGCCTGAACACGCCATCACACACAAGCTATAATCTGTACAGATAGTTGCCGCAATCGGGACTCGCATTGCCCAAACCTCGCTAAGTAGGAATGCCCTCTACCAGCCAGAGAATCCGGCCATGTTGCGTTATGCCACGCCGATATGAGGGCAATGCAGAGCAGCAGCAGGGGTCTTTCTTCATGTGACGCCAGACGAGATGGACGTCACACGAAGCCGACCACCGTAACTCGTCATACTTCATCAGCCTTCGGATACTTCTCAAGGTGGGACAATTACAATATACGAGCGTGACGCTCAGTAAGGTAGTGAATGTAGTTAAATTAACTATGTTCCCCCGACTTTATAGTATTTTATGTACTCTCCAGATGTTTTATTATATAGCCATATAGTAACCTATAGCTCCACAAATTTATTTACCCCGCATGCTCTACCATCATGAGATNATTAACAACAAGTACGGTTTGACCATAATTCAAACAAAGTACAACATTGGCGGAGGCTTGGTTCCTCCCTAACCTCTCGCAGTCTTGCATTAGTTATTCTCCATCTACCCCCTCATTTAAATAAATTCCCCACCCACCCGCTCTTAAAGTAGTATGTGAAATTAATAAAAACTTATAGCCACATTTTAGTACTTCTAATTTCTTTTTAAAATTTAAATCATTGTAGCTGTTAAATACCAATAGCCATAATACATTAATTAAGATATAAGATTGATCAATTTCCATTCAAGTCAATGCAATGTGCATGCTAATAACTCCGCGTCCATCGGTCATGATTTATTCCCGATATGGAAAATTAATGCAGTTCAAGTAATATTTGTTTCTAATAAATCAAGTCTTCATTAATGCATAAAAATACCGTGCATAAATTTAAATGCACAGACAAGCAAATGGAAATTTAAAAAGTAAATGCTTTTGGGATGTTATATTAAATATAAGGAAAGCGTAGTGGTAATAATCCAGTATTGCATACGAATTAACACACTTACTAACCATTCATCAATCACAATAGTAGATAATACGCGATAGTTAGCCTCCATATAGTTGCGAACTTTGTCGTTGCAGCACGATCCAGTTCAGAGGAATTGCTGTGCCGACACTGTCCGCAGCACGCTCAGAGTTTCCGAGCGACACGAGAGCCGACACGGTTACGCCAAGGCGTGGTGTGACACGCTTTGTCTCCTCCTACCACCCATTCTAATGTATACTCAACCTAGTTATTAGTTAAAATAATCCCCCAGCCCCCACGTCCCAATTTCCATAATGTGTAACCACAACCCTTCCCCACTAAGCGTTATTTTTCTTGCAACACGTGTCCTTCCGCCCCCAATCACATGTCCTCTGCGTCCTCTGTGTATCCATAAGTAGCTATAAGTATTGATAGTAAGTAAGTTATAATAATCCACTAAGTCCCGATTTTAAAGTTTTGCCCGCACATCTTTTCAATTCCACGTATACTCATATGCAGTTATACAATAAGTAGAATAATTCCCCAAGCCCCGATTTCAAGATTATGAAACACTTCCCAGAATACGAATACGAACACGGAAGGAATTAATCCCACCGGAGCGAACCAGTTCTGTAATTCACAAATGCGCGCCATTCCTGAAGTGGATATGCAGATTGCTAAACCTGTGGTGAGATGGAAGCTGGAGAGAGAGTATTTTACGAAATATAAATTATGCTAATGCTGACCCTTTCCTGCCCGCATCTGCCCCAAAAGAGTGACCACTCTTAGGGCCTCTGGAGGAGTGGCCTGTCTTCTGTGCTCTACTGGCCTTGAAAGAGTTCAGGCAGTATGGACGCAATTTGGATATGCTTTGGACTTTTACTGTGGGTCCTTCTATGCGACACAGTACCTTGGAGGTGTACCACGAGGGAACTGGCCATTTGCCGACCTCCTTGGGGTAAGTCATGCGTGTAGTAACTTTCCTTGTATCGTATAGTATTTCTGTTGCTAGAGTGTGATAATCCAATGTGTTTTTACATGTTCCCAACTTATGAGAACCTCCTTCTCCTTTCTGGATAATTTCTATACCCGTGTGAACAGTCTGTATAATATGTACACGATTTCTTTATGCTTAACTTATTTGTACTCATTGATTTTAACCGTGTCAAAAAGTTACTTAAATATCACATGATATTTCTTTCACCATTGCCGCGCACACAGACGGTCATTATAAAAATTAATTGATTTTAATTAAACTTCCATATATATTTCGGCAGTTTCATCCCCTTTCTCAATATTTGAATGAAATATTAAGATACATTTTATTTAATATTACAAATCCTTACATTTTCATTTTGGAAACAAATCGGAAAACAATAATAAGGAACAGTTCGGCTAGAGAATATGCCACTTTTGGAATAAATTCAAAATTAAGCGTCATTTTAAAAGAAAGCTACGAAATTATTTAATTGCAGTCCCACAAAGAAAACCCGCCTCAATAAACAAACAAAATAAATCTTCATGGAGTCCCACTATGACTATCTAATATTTAGTATTCACTCCCATAAGGTTATACAATATGTCAATGAATATTCCGATCATACTGTTTTTGTAAGTTTCAAACGGCCGAAACAAAACTGCAGCACCAAGTTCGGTGACGTCACACGTTTTAAGTCCCTCCGGAGGGCGGTGTGCCAGCGGCGCGAGTAGCAGCGGCAGCAGAACAACTGTCGTGATGTCACGCTCAACATCTTCAGCACTGCACTTACAGCCTTTCCGCAATATCATATCAGCGTTACTGTTTCAAGCAGTCCGCGAGACGTAAAATTATCCAAACCAGGTAACCGGCGTTTATACTATTACACACCTCACTTACACGTCACCCTGCAGGCAACACATAATCCATACATTTGCGCACCAACAATTTGCAATAATCAGCTCCCATATAACTAATTTAGCATGCTTAAATTTTTGTCGAAACACAATATCCACTAATAAAAGAATGAAAGCATTTGCTTACAGGTTGAAAGAAAATTCAAACTTATAATAACAAATAATAGCAAATACAATGTTTGGCCGGAGTGTACCTACGAAAAGCCTCAACCTTTGGATGAAGAAATCAGACACAGTGCATTCAAGACAGCGAATCAAGCACTGTACAATGTTTAAAGTATCCCAGGGGCTGTAGAGGTCTTCAAAGAAAAACTTTGACGTGAAGAAAAAGAATATATGGCCAAGGGTTCTGATTGGATGATTACTATCATAGACTGTCTTGAGCTGTTTATAAGCAGATTATATTCACTACATGAAAAGTGAGCATGCTGCTGTAAATACACTATGTGAATGGTGTGGAAAATTTAAGGATTCTGTTTCTATATTTGTAGTTTGAATTATGTCAAAAAAAAAATATATAATTTCAATGAAAAAGTCTTTAATTTCTCGCTGGTGTTGCATCCTGCCTACTTCCCTGATATAGAGAATATGATGATCTTGGTTTTCAGATCTGCCACTACAAGTTGATAATAGTGAGTATGTTAAAAAAAATAATGAAATTATGTGGGCAAAATGTAGTGTTATTAGTTAAATATTTGCTGTAATGGCAAGTCACTGAATCTGCATAATCATTGATAATGTAGCAAATGTATATGTTGAAATGATGTGCATAAAATGAGAGTGGATTAATATTGCAATACATATAAAGTAGGTTGGACGCAACAAACTTAGTGCGAGGAGGGCAAAGGTCGAGCCAGGCCTTACCTGCAAAAGCATTTTGGGAAGAGGTGTTGAAGATCTGGAAGGAGAAAGAGTGAAAAGGGGTGTTCGATACTTTTGTGACAGATAGAAATTGCGGAAGGGGTTTCGAGGGTTGAGCAAGGAAGAGGGGTCTAATGTTATATATTGTTTGATTTTTAGAATTTTTTGTGACTTTGCTAGATTTTATAATAATTTCCAGAGGCATAGGACCGTGTGGTGAGTGTGGAGTTAACGTTATATGTTTATCGATTTTTAGAATCTGTTTTTTTTTTGGTGATATTTCTCGATTTTTATGTTTGGAAAATGAGTAGGTAGAGGTAGGTGTTCATGGTTAGGGTGGTGTGATGAGTGTAAGGTTAACATTATATGTTCCTCGATTTTTAAAATTGCGATTTTTCATTTTATAATAATTGCTTGGGGTCGTGGTGGAGAGGGGGTTGGCTGAGTGTGGTGGTATTAGTGTGAGGTTAAGGTGATATGTTTTTCGATTTTTAGAATCGATTTGTTGTTTTATTTTTTGATTGTTCACGAATTTTTGTGACTGGGTGTGTTTTGGTTAGGGGGTGGGTTGTTGTTAGGGTGGTGGGGTGAGTGTGAGGTTAAAGTTATGTTCCACGGTTTTATATATTTTTTTTCGAGTTTTTAAATTTTTTTTTAGAATTGCCAGAAGGTGTGGGGTGGAAATGCACAGAGGGGATGGTGATGGTGGGGTGAGTAACGGAATGGTGTCTAATGTAATGTGTTACATAATTTTTAAGATTTTTTTTTATGTTTTTTGTAATTTTTCTTGATGCTTTATGATTCGGAGGCGGGAAGGGGGTGAGAGGTGAGTTTGGCTAGGCTGTGGAGAGGAGGTGGTACCCTTCCGAGTATTAAGCAAGGACTCTTCCCCCCCCATCATTCAAATAGCTCGAAAGTTGGCTTCCGTGGGCTTCCAATCAGCCACACTAAGGAGCAGGCTTAATTTTTTTTGGGAAAAATATATAGTTTTAAGGGGAAAAAGAGAAATTTTGAGGAAAAAAGACCGATTACAAGAGGAAAATGGTTGATTTTGAGAGGAAAAATGTAATTTTAAAGGGAAAATGGGAAATTCCAAAAGGCGGCGGATCCGCAAATCTGTGACCCACAGCCCTTGTAATAGGATCGGCATAATCTATCTACTCGAGATATTGGTTTAAATGATGATGGAGACTTTACACGACGCATTTTGGCAGGCGAAGGACCTGTAAACTTACAGGTTTTCATGTGTGTCTGTAGATTATCGCGTTTAGCAAATGTCATGTCTCAATTTCCACACGTATATTCCCCCTTCGATCTGCATTCTTCCAGCAGCCATACTTTTCGTGCCTTTGAGCATCGTGGTTGAACACGAAGGCTTTATTGCAGAAGCGACCATGGGTGTCAATGTATCGCATTTTCAGTCAGTCGATGGTGGAGCGAATGGTATCGTTAGGCAGTCTAGCTGAAGCCAGCTATCGTACAGCCGAAGACGAAGTCGGGACGCCGGTCGCAGGCACACCATTAAATGTACACTTCATCTCGATCACTGTGCAGAAAAAAAAACGTTATTTGTATGTAAAAATGTTTTGGAAGCTACGCAATAAATTTACTTCACACCCATGGCACAAGAAGCCAAATAAATTGTCCAGTATTAAAAAATTAAATATACATTTCACTAGGTTTGATTTAAAGCTGCGAACGCTCCATGTCATATATCATGGAATATATCCTATAATGGTTCGCTGGCTTGGGCAGGTATTTTAATGTTAGCAGATTTTTACTTTGGTGCGAAAATATGTACGCGTAATTACGAACACGATTAATTATAACATACACACTGTGATGGATGAGCCGAACGTAATATAACTAACCAAAATTATCGCTAAGATGGTTAGGAGAGAGACGACGATCTGTCACCTATCACATCAGACGAGGAATTGAGACGATACGCGATTCCGCCTGCCTTATATACCTGCTGAGCCCGATTGTTACGTAACAACAGCCAATCACGAGCGAGCAGTGCAGCGTAAAACAACTTACCCAATTGATAGCTAAGAGGGTCAGAATAGAGAAAACGATCTGCCACCTGTCGCTTCCGACAAAAAATTGAGACGATAATTTTTTTCTAACCTAGCCTATTTCTAAGTATTAAGTGTACGTCTGAGCAGGGACGAGTGCTAAATGTGTCTCAAGACTAGGCCCATACGCCTACAGGAGAGGGAATTTCATGCAAGGGGGCGTGCATCGCGGCAGAGAGGGATTAAGGCAGCCATGGCCGCAATTGGGGCCATGAACTACATCCCTGAGGATTCCTATAGCTGAGGCTATAGCTAAGAAGGGGGAGGGGGAAAACCGGCATAGGCGCCGTAAAAACGCCTTCCGACAGCAAATAAGTTTTAACTTGTTCATGCATTATTTAAAATGCTACATGAGACAGCTGCCGTGGATTCCATGCCCTTTAATGTGAAGTTGAAAATCTGGAAGAGAGAGGGCGGGGTTTGTGGTGAGACGATACGNGAGTGCTAAATGTGTCTCAAGACTAGGCCCATACGCCTACAGGAGAGGGAATTTCATGCAAGGGGGCGTGCATCGCTGCAGAGAGGGATTAAGGCAGCCATGGCCGCAATTGGGGCCATGAACTACATCCCTGAGGATTCCTATAGCTGAGGCTATAGCTAAGAAGGGGGAGGGGGAAAACCGGCATAGGCGCCGTAAAAACGCCTTCCGACAGGAAATAAGTTTTAACTTGTTTATGCATTATTTAAAATGCTACATGAGACAGCTGGCGTGGATTCCATGCCCTTTAATGTGAAGTTGAAAATCTGGAAGAGAGAGGGCGGGGTTTGTGGTGAGACGATACGCGATTCTGCCCCCCTTATATACCTGCTGAGCCAGATTGTCACGTGATCAACACCCAATCATGAACGAGCACTGCAGCTTAAAATAACNGCGATTCTGCCCCCCTTATATACCTGCTGAGCCAGATTGTCACGTGATCAACACCCAATCATGAACGAGCACTGCAGCTTAAAATAACTAACCATATCGAGAGCCACGAAGGCCAGGAAAGGAAGACGATCTCGCATCAGATAAACTGTGAAGCTCGTTGACTCTGATCGCCTTAGATATCCGAATAGTCTAGGATGAAACAAGCGAGCAATGTGACATCATCATAATTTTTTTCTTCCATCGACGCACTCAAGTTAGAAATGATGGAAACTGTAGCAGTCGGGTAACTGAAAGGGGTCCGTGCGCATGCATGTTCACATGGTCGTGTTATACTGGATGACGTTACATGACCGATGAGTTGGTCCTAGATGCCCTGCTGAATGTCTGCTCCCTACTGCTGCTTGGGCCGAGAGAGAGAGAGAGAGAGAGAGNCTGAATGTCTGCTCCCTACTGCTGCTTGGGCCGAGAGAGAGAGAGAGAGAGAGAGAGAGAGAGAGAGAGGAGAGAGAGAGAGAGAGGAGAGAGGGAAAGAACCACAGTTGAAATAATAATTTTTGAAAAAGACAACGGTTACATCACCGTTTTACTCTTGGTTACGCTATTGTGTCCTTAAAATATATAATTTCCACTTCATAAAACACGACAAACTCAAAAATACATATGTGCATTCATGCATTTCCTCAGAGTGAATTTATACTGAAGTGCCAACTACAAAGCATTTGCATATGACTCTTTATCTCCCCTCTCGTTAAAAAAAACTACGATATTACTTTTATGGGAAATGGTTTCTAGTGACTTTTCGCTGCTTATGGTGTAAACGCATGGATATTATTTTTTAGATGCTAATAAGTACGAATTTGAAAATTGAAAAAAAAAAGTTTTTCGATTTGAACCAAAATGTATTATTTTTTAAATTTTCTTGTGGTGACCTATTAGGTTTTTAATGTTAGGTATGTATGTCTTGACAGGCAAGGACACCGAGAAACATACTGTGCTTACAGCGACTCGAGGTCTGGAGGTGGTCGGTTTTAAGTTATTCAGACAATCATTACTTAAAAAAACNATACTGTGCTTACAGCGACTCGAGGTCTGGAGGTGGTCGGTTTTAAGTTATTCAGACAATCATTACTTAAAAAAACACGCACGAATTATCTTCATGAATTAAAAAAAATCAGATAAACTAACATTTTTGAAGTAACATACATAGATTTTAATGGCATACACGTGTGAATGGAGAAGCTAAAATAAAAAGAGATTGTGAAAGAGAGAGGGGGGAGAAATAGTCCTGCATGGTTTCGCAAAAGTCTATGCACATACGAATTTTAAAAATTGCTTAATTTTAATATGCTAAAAAAAGTTACCTGTCAGTTACATTAAGTTTTTTAAAGAAAAAGTTTGCTAAATAAATTTGATAATTATAGTTAGTAAAAAATTTATACTGTGTACATTTTATGCGTAGATGCTCTGCCAGATAAAAAAAAAAATTAATTAGGATAATAATTACGGATATATTATTTGGCATATCCTATGTTTATAAAAGTAATATAGCTACTGTAAACATACATATATGCTTGAAGGGTTATTGGACGTAACCGTTAAGCTCCTGCAGGCAGGCCAGCAATCCCGAGTCGAGCCGAAGACAGACCCCCCCACCCCCCTTCTGACCAAAACCCATAGCCTATCAAGCCTCACAAGCCATACACTCCCATTTAAAATACATTCTCCCCACTTTGGCATATAACTATTACTGTGGCTCTCAGTTAGGTAGGGTATGCAGTTAAATTAACATTGCTCCCCCGACCTTATAGTATTTTATGTACTCTCCAGAAGTTTTATTATATAGCCATATAGAAACCTATAGCTCCTTATATGTCATTGCCTCGCATGTTCTACCATCATGAGGTACCCCCAACATTAACAACAAGTACGGTTTGACCACAATATAAACAAAATATAACAGTGTGCAACTATTTTTGGGACAAACAAATGTGACTGCTGACAACTGGCATTCTTCAGTAACATTAGTGGGAACACTGAAGAAGACTGGACTGACAATGTAGGAGTACTGAAAAAAAAAAATTAAATAACATTCCTGTCGAATTTTTGCTAAATAAATCAAGGGACTTTAGCTCCTCTCTGTATGGATTTATGAAAGTTATGACATTAGTTTCATTTGTCCCAAAAAAGAGAAAGGCTGTTGTGCTGATATCCTTCATGCCCCACTCCAGTAATGATGGTCCAGAGACTGGAAAACCAGAAATAAAAAGTTTTTACAATAACACAAAAGGTGGCGTGGATTCACTAGACCAGATGTGTGCAAACTACATTCTTGTGGCCGCCGCACTCGACGCTGAACAATGGCAGCATTCCTGAGGATTGTCGACATGGCAGCTGTAAATGCTAATGTACTTCACCAGTCTTACAGAGACAGAACTCTCCTCACAAAAATTCAGTTAAAGAACATCTTAGAAAAACATCTAACTCAACAATTTCTTGTGGATCGATCCAAGGATGCAAGACTTTCTCGAGAATTGAGAGGAATTATATGTCGCATCACTCGGACAGAACATCAACCACCAACATCTCGCGAGGAAGATTTGTCGAGGACCAGCAGGAAAACATGCCACTTGTGCCCAGCAAGATTCTAGCGTAAGACGTAATACAGCTGTGTAAAATGCAGCTCAAGATGTTGGCTGCTCGTTGGCTGTGTGATACCAGGTCGAAATTATTTTGGCGATATATATTTGCTATCACAAATAATCCATTGGGCCATTGTCAATATCCTAAAAACGAACAGTTTCTCTCAAGAAACACATCATGCCATTGAAAACTGGCTGTCTTCAGACATATATCCGACAGTTTTCGACAGTACTGGAACCGGGCCTTAAAGTGGCCGACAAGTTGGCGACAGGTTGTGTTTTCTGGGATGTGAACCGAGTTTGGCGAAATTAGGTTCACAGCTTCGAAAGTTATAGTGGGGATGGGGAGGAATACATCCCAGACAGACGTTCGCATGATTGCATAGGTGTGGTATATCTTTGTAAGGAAAGTAGGCTGAAAACTATCTGCTACCATTAAGTATACAGTAATTTACTTTGAATTTGTTCTTATAATTTGGTATTTATAGTCAAATCTTGAGCACTACATCTTTCAAGACGTTCTTATACGTTGTATCAGGTTTATGTTTTCATGTCACACACACACGCTACATAAACTAGTCTTAATTCTTTGCTAATCTTATGANGATTTATGTTTTCATGTCACACACACAAACACACACACACGCTACATAAACTAGTCTTAATTCTTTGCTAATCTTATGACCGTCTTCAGTAAGTCAGCTAACTGCCTGACTTCAGACCTATCTCGTAGCGTTGCAAAGTTGCAGATGCTACTTGACAGTGATGACGCCTGCGGCGTCCCTATATTTTATTCGTCCGTACCACGCTCTAACGAAGCTCGCAGGCGAACGACATCAATCAGGATTTAGGGACTGGCAGCCGTGATGAAGGGAACGGCGCCAGATCGGCCCTACAAGACGACCATTTGCATGGGAAGGCGGACATGCNTTGTTCTTATAATTTGGTATTTATAGTCAAATCTTGAGCACTACATCTTTCAAGACGTTCTTATACGTTGTATCAGGTTTATGTTTTCATGTCACACACACACGCTACATAAACTAGTCTTAATTCTTTGCTAATCTTATGACCGTCTTCAGTAAGTCAGCTAACTGCCTGACTTCAGACCTATCTCGTAGCGTTGCAAAGTTGCAGATGCTACTTGACAGTGACTACCTCGTAAATTGAAACGACCCTATATAAATTACGAAGCTCAGACGATGTATCGTATGTACCTTACTTTAGTGTTTCATCTTTGATAAGCTGTTTCAGTGGTGAGAACACACATTTATTTCAAAGCATGAAATATGTTCACGAGGCGAAACACTTACTGTCTATTTTAAATTGTAAATATACCTCTTTATTAGGGACGTTCAGACTGATAGGAAAGTGAAGTTGTTGGCGAGGCGCTTTTTCTCTTCTCCCTAACAAGCTTGTACGTTTCCGGTGGAGGTATGGTCCTAACCACATCCACAAAAAGTTTAGAAGACATGACAATATTTCGCGCTCAAACTTACTGTAATTTATTTGTATTAGAAATTACATATTTTTTTAAAATCCCCATGCATTTTAAGCANTCAAAATCCCCATGCATTTTAAGCAGTATTCTCTGTTATGAAAAACCACACGAAAACAATGTAGTATATAAGGTACAAAGATTTCGTGGTTGTAATAACGCACTGTTTGCGTTATAAACGGTTCATGGTGAATACTCTCNTTTAAAATCCCCATGCATTTTAAGCAATATTCTCTGTTATGAAAAACCACACGAAAACAATGTATATAAGGTACAAAGATTTCGTGGTTGTAATAACGCACTGTTTGCGTTATAAACGGTTCATGGTGAATACTCTCAGTGATTAGAAGATCTGATAAAGTATTGTCATTCATATGAGTGAAATAAGTGTCTTCCGACTACAAATTTCATGCCACCTCAAACATGTAACTCTTTAAATACTCGGCTCTTATGCAGGTAAACACATTTACAGTCGATATGCAAGCAATTATACTGNTATGAGTGAAATAAGTGTCTTCCGACTACAAATTTCATGCCACCTAAAACATGTAACTCTTTAAATACTCGGCTCTTATGCAGGTAAACACATTTACAGTCGATATGCAAGCAATTATACTGCTTTTTGTTTGAACTCTACTTATTCGGTAATTTAGACACTTAACACAATATTTTGTTTTCAGACGAATAATAATAAATAATTATTTTCACAGTTGCAAACATTAAATGATTAAGGTTATGAGAGCTATGGATTAAATATCTGATACTAATTATGAGTATCTACTTTAAATTAAGTAGTTTGAAACTTCCATTTAAAGCTCGAAGTCAGTATAGTCTGTGGGGAACTGTTGCAAGATAAGCCTGTGCTTGCTCACTGCTGTACATTCTCGGCGCCCGCAGCAGGAGCCAGTAACCACCGTGCTACCTAGGGAAACTGAATGTATTCCGACCACNATATTAAATGATTAAGGTTATGAGAGCTATGGATTAAATATCTGATACTAATTATGAGTATCTACTTTAAATTAAGTAGTTTGAAACTTCCATTTAAAGCTCGAAGTCAGTATAGTCTGTGGGGAACTGTTGCAAGATAAGCCTGTACATTCTCGGCGCCCGCAGCAGGAGCCAGTAACCACCGTGCTACCTAGGGAAACTGAATGTATTCCGACCACACACAAGTGACCAGCAAGGGACCCATAACACCCGCCCTGTGGCGTCAGCTGCCGAGCTACGTTTCAGTGGCGGGAATGTAAACTAGCACGCAACAGGCTACAACACACAACTAACGCCAGCTTACCTTGCAGCAGTACACTACACGCCACTGCTCGAAGGTATATAATGATATAAAATATTTGTAAGTTGTTACAAAAAATCTTTGTTGATGCTTTAAAAGGCAACATTTTGTTTCTGGCAAAAAAAAATTGTGGTGCACAACAACACGTAGACTGACAATCACTAAAGTCATTTAGTGCTTACTCATATATATTTGTTTATTGGAAAAATTTTTATTTTCTGCTACCATATATATATATATAGTTGGCAGCAATAGCATTCATGTCGTCCGGAGTAAAACTTTTTTTCTGCGACTGAAAAACTACAACCCTTATTTTCTGCGCATGGTGACCTTGTGTCTGTACACGACGCCATATTTGTTCGTGTTGGTCGGCTGACATAAATTAGTTTACGAATTAATTTATGAGAGATATTCTTTAGAAATTAGCGAGAAATTACTTAGACCTTTATTCAATTATGTAAATTATGGACATAGAAAATAAAGTTTCCGTGAGGCTAATTGTCCCGACCTTGGCATGTACGCCTCTTATTATATTTGAGTACTGTGGTTGCTAAAGTGAAATCCTTGAACACTGAGCTAGGTAGGTGGTGCAGGGGTAATACAGTGAACTCGCATTCGAGAAGNTGTTCGTGTTGGTCGGCTGACATAAATTAGTTTACGAATTAATTTATGAGAGATATTCTTTAGAAATTAGCGAGAAATTACTTAGACCTTTATTCAATATTGTAAATTATGGACATAGAAAATAAAGTTTCCGTGAGGCTAATTGTCCCAACCTTGGCATGTACGCCTCTTATTAAATTTGAGTACTGTGATTGCTAAAGTGAAATCCTTGAACACTGAGCTAGGTAGGTGGTGCAGGGGTAATACAGTGAACTCGCATTCGAGAAGACCCTAGCTCGATTACTGGTTCGACCATCCTGAATTCTGCTTTTAGTGGGTGTTAAACAATACCTACCAAAGTCTGCAACCCTCATAACCCTTTTGTTAGCCCCATTAACCAGTATTGCCGCTAGCATCGTAACATTTTTTCTGCCTCTAATGTATACAGTATTGTCTAACACACTGAATTTACTGGTGACCAAAAAAGTTATTTTGTGGTTGCCACTAAATACTAAAATAAAAAAAAATAAAAAATAAAAATAGGCGCCACAAAATATTTTGTGAGGTCTATACTGACAAAAGAATTCTGTGGGCACCAACAAATCTTTTGGCCACTACAAAATCATTTTTTTGTTCAGTGTACAATAATGTTATAGCGCCTCGTAGCATTTTTATTTCGTAGTCATGAGTGTTCGCAACATCCGTTTACATTCGATTCTCTTTCCCCAAGGCTTGATCAGTTATTTCGTCAAGCTGGAATAAGAAAGAAATGTGTTGATATTGAAGAAAACTGTCTTTACAACTCTCGTCTTATTTTCTGACTACGAAATGTAGAGCTGGCCAGCAATATTCGATAACAAACTAGGATACACGCAGTCGCTCAGCAAAATTGTGGAATAACGCGAATAAACTACGTCGCCTGCGTTCCGTAAAACGCCACAAGCGGATTATTTGAATTTCAA
The DNA here is from genome assembly GCA_002778355.1 of Clitarchus hookeri. NCBI lineage: Eukaryota > Metazoa > Arthropoda > Insecta > Phasmatodea > Phasmatidae > Clitarchus > Clitarchus hookeri. The sequence goes on along the minus strand of NQII01003868.1, from coordinate 24,026 downwards.
TATAAGTAGAGGCCCTATACAATTTCGTGTTATGACANAAAGCTTGCCAGCAATATTCGATAACAAACTAGGATACACGCAGTTGCTCAGCAAAAATTGTGGAATAACGCTAATAAACTACGTCGCTTGTGTTCCGTAAAACGCCACAAGCGGATTATTTGAATTTCAATATAAGTAGAGGCCCTATACAATTTCGTGTTATGACATATCATACCACGTACTTCATCGTCGTGTATATAAAAATGCTAGTGGTTATTTGTTCATTGGCTGCTGCAGTCGGAAAAACTAATTGCCTAGTTCTGCTGTGCCATACGTAGAGACCTGAAAAATTAGCATTTTCATTTCGGGACGAGCTAGAATTCAAAACTCCGTACGTTTGTATTGCTAATATTATTTGTCTACCCGTTAAATCACACTTCCTGGAAAACTCTGAGCCTTTAATAAATACACAGTAAAATGCAGACCGAATCACCGTCTTCCGCTAATACAACAAGCAACCAATGAACAGTGACATCTGCATGATTTTGCATATGAAAATAGAGTATAGCCTACAGGTCATTAAACTCGCGAATTTTTCAGGTCTCTAGCCATACGGAACGGAGCCAACCAGCTATTGGCTCAGAGTCCTGTAGGGAGTGTCGAATACGCGGAAGTCCATTGAAAAACGCGAAAACAACGTAAATTCTTACGACACCCAGCCTGGTGCCAAATCACAACGCGAAATGAAAGTTTTTCTACAAACATTTACGAGTCTGGTACCAAAATGCCTGGATTTTCCAAGGCCATAATTTTTGCTTGCTTTTGTAGAAACTAAGTAGAAACTTTGAGTAGGTGAAGAGATTTGGGCGGCTCTTAACATCGAGGTCTTTAGAGCCGTTGAGGGTGAAGCGGGGTCAGGCATGGAGCAGCGCCGGAATGAAGGGGGCGGGGAAACGGGAGATCGCCGGGAAAACCCGCCGACCAGCGGTATCGTCTGGCACGATTCCCACATGCAAAAATCCGGGAGTGACCCCGCCGGGAATCCAACCCGGTTGGTGGGAGGCGAGTAGTCTAACCACTACACCACCGCGGCCAGTAGAAACTTTGAGAATATATTTGTGAGAAACCATAGTTTTGCAGCGATGAAGGTGGTAAAGGCTGTTCGCGGTAAAATGAGCATTTTTTAAATCAACCATTGAAAAATGCCACTTCTCATACAGTGCATATATTTTAACGGCACAATGACCGGCACGCGTCCAGTGAAGTAACGACGGAGATAATGTATTCATATGTTTTAACGTTGAATAAAATNATGTAACGCCGGAGATAATGTATTCATATGTTTTAACGTTGAATAAAATGTGTTAAGCAAACATTTGCAAATACTTGACATCATTTATTTTCTTTCTGGTATTTTTAATGTATGTAAGTGTAAAATTAGAAAATTTGTTAAATATTTGATTTTATAATATTTTCACAGTTTCACTTGACCGACAAATACATAACGAGACCAGGCTCATGACAAGGTTAAGTTTACATATGGTGGAAGAATACACAATGTGCATACAAAGAGTTCTTAAGCAGGGCTTTCAAAAGTGCTCAGTGTACCGTGAACAGCCTTTAGTAGGGAGGAAAACTTGCAGCTGTGCGGATCTACTGTCGCTATGAAGCTCAACTAGTGAACAGAAAGTTTAGTACACTTCCTGAAAGATATGTGGCACAGAAACGGGGAAAAAAGTTAATATTTTTTCTCATCACAGCTGAAGTCCTATACCTTCTCAGTATCTGGGTTTTACTACGTCGATAACATCTATGGCAATTTTCTAACACATTGTTTCGTACCCAATTCTACCGGGGTACGCTGTAAGTTCCAGCTGTAGATTCCTGGCAGTTAATCTTTGCACTCGCTTGAGCCCTCTTGAAAGGTACTCCTTCTGTTACTGTTGTATCCGTCCACAATTTCCAACAATTAACACCGCCACGAGTCTATCAAATGATCTGATAGACACTATTGTTTCAATTTTTACAAAATACGTATTAAGTAATGGAAGTACGTGTCAGTATTAATCATTTTGATCGTAATATTTATAATAAGACGTTCAGGCGTGGAACTATTTTTTTTCTGATTCACTGATAATCGCTGAATATATGACAGTCAATGTTGGCCTAAAAATAAAATAGCTGCTGTGGACAATCGCAGTCGTGGATACTGCGTTATGCGCTTCTGAAATCGCACCAAGTACCCTAAGATAGTTTAAACTGAAACAAACTACTCATTTATCCAATATTATAGGCTGGTTTTAACTGTAAAAAACACACATTCACCTACTATCATTTGTAAGTTAAGGAGGTGCTTTAAGGTTGTGATACTACGTTGATAAATGAAGCGATGAAATGCGCATGCACGTGTAGTGATGATGGGCGACCGCAAACGCTTGCTCATAACCTCCACCTCGTCGTCGAAAGAAACGGAGTCGCGGTCAATGTTACTTTTGTATGGTTGATTTCGCAAGTGTTGAGTCAACTGTAACCAAGGAACTTGCAGTGATATAAGAAAGGCGGGAGGCAGGTGGTTCTCACCTTTGGCCAGTTCTTCCACGGAGAGCAGTGCTTGGCGCTAGTGGTGGTGTGCGGGGCGATGAGTGGCGCTCAAACTTCCGGCGGCCCTGAAAGCTCTTACCGCGGCCAGGGAGGATCCATTACCGCAGGTTGACAGTTCGCTCCGCCTGCCTCGAGCAGCGTACACTCCGGGTCTGGTGCGCNCAAACTTCCGGCGGCCCTGAAAGCTCTTACCGCGGCCAGGGAGGATCCATTACCGCAGGTTGACAGTTCGCTCCGCCTGCCTCGAGCAGCGTACACTCCGGGTCTGGTGCGCGGGACCTCGTAATTCGCTTCCGGCGGCTCAATCGGCGCCAACATCCCGGCTGCTATTCACCGCCGCTGGATGACTGATCGCCCTCGCCCACACGCCGCCGCTGATGCAATTAGCGCGCCTTCCTGCTCTGCGACGGCGGCGCAAAACTGCCGCGCCAGTCATTTCCGCCCGAATCACTGAAGGTGGCTCTTAGTCCGCGCATTCTGTGAGCTTTGCCGCGAATTACTGCCACAAAAAGCCCCCAGGACCTCGTCAAGCCACTCCACCGAGAGAATCGTACTCTACGTCAAAACACACACAGCCCGAGCACAATACATTCAACAGCAGTAAGGGGTACGGACATATGATTCTCACGAAAAGCTTTACACGCAGACTAGACTTCAATAAACTACACGCACTCCTATTGTTTTCCTTCATCTATTGGTGCGTGTCTTTGTGAGAAGGCAGTGTGATACTTGACTGAGCCAATCATAATTAGGGCACGCTGGTAATTAAAGTTTGTGATTCGAAGGCAAGACATAGCAATCAAAACTATACAATAGCAAAAATGGACCTGAGCTTAAGTGTCTTGAAATACAAGAATCTTAGAGAATTGTGGTTGGTTAATTTTCTTATACAAGGTTATTACTTTCAGTATAATTATTTGTGGAAGACACAAGTCTACGCATGCTTAAANTGGTTAATTTTCTTATACAAGGTTATTACTTTCAGTATAATTATTTGTGGAAGACACAAGTCTACGCATGCTTAAATATTGACTCCTTATATTTTGTATAGAAAACGTGACATTAATATCCAACTATTTTTACTGCAATTTCATAAACTGCTGTTTTATATTCCCATGGGAATAATTAATGTCTCAGGGCAGCAGTCAAATTTTTTGTTTCTCAACGTATCAGGTAATCGCATATCCTCTTACTTTTTACAAGAGACGTTGATGATCAACAAAAACCTAAGATGTAAATGGAAAGACACAGGAACTCAAAAGGTTCACAGAAAATATTTACCCTTAAATTGTGCTACGAAACCATTGGCAGCTTTAGGCGTCACTGATATGAAATCTACAGATTACTTCCTTTTTAGTTGTATGATTTATCTTAGTCATAAAATAGAGGCTCTTTGTATAATTTTGAATGAAAAATGTAAGAATTGATTTTACCAGCGTAGAATTTATATATAAAACACAGGTTTTTTTAATAGATAAAATTTGAGAATATATTTTTAAAAGTTATATATATGTATATATTTAACGCTACCCAATCCAAATTTCAGCTTTTTTCTGCTGCTGCGATTTTGACCGAGAAAAGGTTTATGTTGATTACAACAACATTTTGTGCAACCAAATTAATTGTTTGTATAGGGGCGATCGAATATTTTGTTGCTGAAACCAAATAATTCCGTTGTTATATTTGGTTACCTAAAACTTGCAAAATTTGGTTGGCGTAGTCGAACATTTATATAACTGCATAAATAATTTTTCTATCACATTAAAGCAAAGGTTTTCCCGATATCTGAAACAAGCAGCTTAGTACCGCAACGAATTGCCGTTGCGATTTCGGCCCAAGTGAGAGTCAATCTGATACTGAGGTTTAGGGTTTATTACTTAACAAATACCTGACATTACGTAGTTATATTACTTCAAGTTTTAGGGTTTTTTTTTTTTTGGGCTGAATTTTTTTATTTAGTTTATTTTATTTAGTTTCACTAAATACACTAAAAAAACACGGCTGTTGTCCTGATTGTCATGAAACATACATATAAACAAGCTCTCCAGCTGTATATTTGAGACAAGAAATATTATCCCACTACTCTACAGCAAACCAAACGAATGTCGGTACTCCCAGCTAATTTTGTTCCCGCAAAAATTTCGGTATGGACAAGCCTAATAGTTTATCACATTGTTTCAATTAACCACATATTTTTTACATCGTAACAAAATATTCGTTTGACTCTATCAGGGTGTTTGTAAAGTTTATGGCAACCAAATTGATTTGTGTAATATACTTGTAAAATGGTTGTGTGTGCTAAGTACTGTACACGTAGATGATGTTGCAACACCCAAACATATGTTTTTAAAATTTTTTTTTTAGTTCAAAGGAACGAATGGAGATGTTCTGAGCAAGGGCAGACAAGCTAAGTAAACAGAATATTAATCAGCGAAAACACTTTTCAGGTAAATTTATTTTATACCTACAACAATATCATTCTCCCACAANGAACAGAATATTAATCAGCGAAAACACTTTTCAGGTAAATTTATTTTATACCTACAACAATATCATTCTCCCACAATGAGAACAAGATACCCGTCAAACCAACTGGACATTTGAGGGATAAGACGCACCTCAGGTTATATAAATACACTGGTGGAAAATGAAAAATGAACANTGGTTAATTTTCTTATACAAGGTTATTACTTTCAGTATAATTATTTGTGGAAGACACAAGTCTACGCATGCTTAAAGATTGACTCCTTATATTTTGTATAGAAAACGTGACATTAATATCCAACTATTTTTACTGCAATTTCATAAACTGCTGTTTTATATTCCCATGGGAATAATTAATGTCTCAGGGCAGCAGTCAACGTATCAGGTAATCGCATATCCCCTTACTTTTTACAACAGACGTTGATGATCAACAAAAACATAAGATGTAAATGGAAAGACACAGGAACTCAAAAGGTTCACAGAAAATATTTACCCTTAAATTGTGCTACGAAACCATTGGCAGCTTTAGGCGTCACTGATATGAAATCTACAGATTACTTCCTTTTTAGTTGTATGATTTATCTTAGTCATAAAATAGAGGCTCTTTGTATAATTTTGAATGAAAAATGTAAGAATTGATTTTACCAGCGTAGAATTTATATATAAAACACAGGTTTTTTTTAATAGATAAAATTTGAGAATATATTTTCAAAAGTTATATATATGTATATATTTAACGCTACCCAATCCAAATTTCAGCTTTTTTCTGCTGCTGCGATTTTGACCGAGAAAAGGTTTATGTTGGTTACAACAACATTTTGTGCAACCAAATTAATTGTTTGTATAGGGGCGATCGAATATTTTGTTGCTGAAACCAAATNATTACAACAACATTTTGTGCAACCAAATTAATTGTTTGTATAGGGGCGATCGAATATTTTGTTGCTGAAACCAAATAATTCCGTTGTTATATTTGGTTACCTAAAACTTGCAAAATTTGGTTGGCGTAGTCGAACATTTATATAACTGCATAAATAATTTTTCTATCACATTAAAGCAAAGGTTTTCCCGATATCTGAAACAAGCAGCTTAGTACCGCAACGAATTGCCGTTGCGATTTCGGCCCAAGTGAGAGTCAATCTGATACTGAGGTTTAGGGTTTATTACTTAACAAATACCTGACATTACGTAGTTATATTACTTCAAGTTTTAGGNATCTGATACTGAGGTTTAGGGTTTATTACTTAACAAATACCTGACATTACGTAGTTATATTACTTCAAGTTTTAGGTATTTTTTTTTTGGGCTGAATTTTTTTATTTAGTTTATTTTATTTAGTTTCACTAAATACGCTAAAAAACACGGCTGTTGTCCTGATTGTCATGAAACATACATATAAACAAGCTCTCCAGCTGTATATTTGAGACAAGAAATATTATCCCACTACTCTACAGCAAACCAAACGAATGTCGGTACTCCCAGCTAATTTTGTTCCCTNATGTCGGTACTCCCAGCTAATTTTGTTCCCGCAAAAATTTCGGTATGGACAAGCCTAATAGTTTATCACATTGTTTCAATTAACCACATATTTTTTACATCGTAACAAAATATTCGTTTGACTCTATCAGGGTGTTTGTAAAGTTTATGGCAACCAAATTGATTGGTGTAATATACTTGTAAAATGGTTGTGTGTGCTAAGTACTGTACACGTAGATGATGTTGCAACACCCAAACTTATGTTTTTAAAATTTTTTTTTTAATTCAAAGGAACGAATGGAGATGTTCTGAGCAAGGGCAGACAAGCTAAGTGAACAGAATATTAATCAGCGAAAACACTTTTCAGGTAAATTTATTTTATACCTACAACAATATCATTCTCCCACAATGAGAACAAGATACCCGTCAAGCCAACTGGACATTTGAGGGATAAGACGCACCTCAGGTTATATAAATACACTGGTGGAAAATGAAAAATGAACAGCACTAAAACGGCGATGTAGAAACACCATATGCGCAGTGGGCACTGATAGAGGGCAGTACATGCAATGATTAACAGTGCTGTGCTGTGGATAGAGTAGGAACCGCGTATGAGGCATAAATCCGCTGAGCTTAATACAAGTGTAGTTGACTCGGTGAAAGAGTAGTCTGTTGTTTCAAGCATTGGACTGTGTGTAGTATGCATTGNCTTAATACAAGTGTAGTTGACTCGGTGAAAGAGTAGTCTGTTGTTTCAAGCATTGGACTGTGTGTAGTATGCATTGAGGACATGCCATGACGGCATAGACGACCACATTTTGTGCAAATAACGAACCTGAACGAGGTCGTATTGTAGGCCCGAGGGAGGCTGGATAGACCTTCTGAAGAATTGCCCAACACGTAGGACGTGAATTGTCTGCTGCATCATTGGTGGTGCCGGTGGTCTAACGATGGCGCACATGCTCGTCAACCTGGTTCCGGATGCCAGGACATACGGATTCCCGCCTGGACCGCTGCATCAGACGAAAAGCCTTGCTGATCGCACGGCGACTGCCGCGCCGCACAGATTAGGGCCACTGTTGCACCCAGGATGTCAGCTAGGACCATCACCAACCGTTTGCAGGACAATGGGCTACGATCAATGCTACCGCTCACCAGGCTTCCTCTCGCACCTCATCACCTTGCAGCCCACCTCGGATGGTGTCGCGAACGACGCAACTGGAGGGATGCATGGTGCGGAGTTGTGTTTAGTGATGAAAGCAGATTCTGCCTTGACGTCAGTGACGGTCGTTTGTGAGTGCGACGCAGATCAGGAGAGTGGTAACAATCGGAGTGTGTATGGCAGCGAAATACAAGACCAACTACTGACATTATGGTCTGGGGAGCAAAANAGAGTGGTAACAATCGGAGTGTGTATGGCAGCGAAATACAAGACCAACTACTGACATTATGGTCTGGGGAGCAAAAACCTACAATGACCGTACAACTCTAGTGTTTGTTTAGGGGACACTGGACACTGAACACTACATCCATAACATCATCCAACCCATTTTGGTGCCGTTCCCACAACGCAAAGGAGATGTCCTCTTCCAGCAGGACAATGCCCGTGCACACACGTCTCATGTTACCCAACGCGCTCTTGAAGGTGTTCATCGAATCCCCTGGCCAGCACGATTACCCAACTTGTCCACCATTGAACATGTGTAGGACATGATGTGATGGAATTTGGTGCGGTCTGCAATAGTGGCAACAAATCTCCACCAATTTCAACAACAGGTGGAATTAGCGTGGAACACTATTCCTCAAGACGATACCCGACACCTTTACAACCGTCTCTACACACGACTGCCGGACTGCATCGTCGCTAAAGGAGGTTACACAAGATACTGACATTGTTGTTCAATACACTCTGTAGCCTCTGTCCATAGGTGTACGACCTTGTGATAGTTATAATAATACAAATTACAACCTGTATAATTATTCTATAACACCTTCATTCATTTGGAACCATTGCGTACGAGTGTTCATTTTTCATTTATCACCGGTGTATTTTTTGTACTGCAATTTCTTTACCAACCAACTCTTTGACAGCCCCCTCTAGTTACGTGAGAAACTTCGAGGTCGCTGAAAACAAAACCATTCACAAACGTTTTTGAGCTTGTAGACCTAACACGCGATGTTTTCTGAAAATTAAAACAAATAAGATTCCCTAATTTTTCAAAAACACAACTCAAAATTATAGTTTTAATGTTTTGGATGACACGAATTATAATAAACCATTCTCTTGCAGAAATGTAACAAAAAAATTCTTCAGATTCATTGAGGTTAGTAAGTAATCGCACATAGAATCCCTATTTTAGTTAGAAAAAAATTTGATTATAAGGTAATTTTTGTATACTTTTAATTTCTGGTTGTTGCTGAATTATTTAAAAATAATTTTTGCTAGGAACATAATAAAATTATAAAAGATGTTTTCACTCAGTCTTTGCCTGCCTTTGTGCCACAAAAACACTAAAGTTATGATTTTGGTAGGTGATTACGCGAAAACTACGAAATCTGAAGGTCTTTACTTGAGCGGAAAGTGACCTCGTGGAATGTTTACATGTTGGACAGTGTTTGTTTCAAGTTTTATGTCATGTATATTTCGATGCCTAGTGCCCTTTATAAGCACTAATTAAAAGTTCACATGTAGTCGAGCAGTCGATATTGCAACGTATTAACTCACTTGACCCTTAACTGACAGAAGCTAACACAAGTCTGACATGGGTTAAGGATTTTGAGGAGGCTCATGGTAAGAGACAGCTCCTGGTGTTTCTTTGTTAGTGTTGCCCCCTAACGTCTCCGCATTTATGCCGGGAGGGTAAACGGGTAACGGTTTAAACAACAAACCAGAATGTACTTATATAAATAATGAGCTTATACTTTCCTCTACATAAGTGGAAATAATTTTCTAAGTTCTTTTAAAAGAGAACTTGATGTATCGTTGACAGCAATATCATTAGATATGAAGCCAGAAACATATGCCGAGACAAATAAAAATAAATTAACTAAGACTGCAATCAACTGCACCACGGGGGCAGGATTCGGTGCATAAACTTGGGATTTAACCAGTCTAATGTTTTGAATAGTAGGGTTCACTAACCTGAAATATTTGAATAGTAATCATTTTTAAACTAAGTATCTGAGCCACTTCAAACATGTTAGTTTATATTGCCTACCATCGTAATACTTGTGTGAAGAATTTGGGGGAAATCAGTTGATTGGTTCCCGATAAATGGCATATAAACTTTATTTTCTTATTTGCTGCTATTGCCTAAAAAAGAGGCTCTGTGTACGACGAATGTAATAGATACTGTCAGCATAAAACGTTTGGTTGAATTTGGTTAAATTTTTAAATACTCGTAGATACGCCACGCTTATAAAAATATTTTTACTGACGCCATTTTGAAAATCAATTACTCATGTAACTTAGCACTAATGGTGTAAAAAAAATGGAAATTAGTTGAATTATTCCGGAAATATGGGAAATTTGTTACATTTTCTTAACTCTTACTGTTTTGCAAAAAAGGCCGGCAAAATAGTATCTCTGTATGCATAATTGATGCTTTTAATGAATCCTGTACGCGTACAAAATTTTGTTCAATTTTATTGAATTTTGTCATAAATCATATATTAATCTAAATTATTTGTAATAACACAATTTAAAAAATGCCTGCCGCCCCTGAAACATGTTGGTTTACATACCGTACTAAGGCAATACTTGCGTAAAAAATTTGATAGGAGTCGATTGATTGGTCCAAGAGATATGGCAAAAAACTAAATTTTTTTCAATTCATAATCTTTATAAATGGAGGACAAAAAGGTTATGTATTAGCACATTCAATGATTATCGAGGATACTGCCAGTTACAAAGTTAAGTTAAAATCGGTTACATAGTTTCGTAGATATATCACACTAAGCTAAAATGTTATATAGCCTCCATTCTGAAAATAAGGGTCTTGAACACATAAAACATATAAATTAACAGCGCAACTTCTTCGCCAGATTTGGAAGAAATCGGTTAATTTTTTCCCGAGACGTGACATAAAAACTTTATTTTTCATGCGGGGTTATCTTACAAAATGGCGGAGAAATGAGGATCTGTATATAAGCATTTAATTTGTTTAATAGATACTTCCAGTAAAAAAAGTTAAGTTAAAATTTATATCGTAGTTACGTAGATATGATATACAAATATAAAATGTTTATATGGCCGCTATTTTGAAAATAACTTTCAGATCCACTCGAAAATATTAATTTACAATGCCTACCGTAGTGCTACTTTTTTGACAACTTTGGTAGAAATATGTTTGGTATTTCGGAGATACGCTATACACATTTTAATTTGTCTTGTGATACTATCTTACAAAATGGTGGACAAAAGAGTATTTGTCTGGAAACATTTGATGAATGTTTGCCGAAATATGACACATCACCTTAAATTTTTAAAAGGCCACCATTTTGAAAGTAAGTCCCCATGCGTGGTCAAAAACTATAGAAGTCAGGTGTCCTTACTAAGTACTAAATGTGTACCGAATGAGGTGAAATTCGGTTCATGCGTTATTAAATTGAAAAGAAATGGCGGGGGACACACATACACAAACAAACGCAGACACACGCATTCACACAGACACACAGACAGGAAATAAGTGATCTCAAAATCTGTCTTTCCTTCGGAAGGTAGGTTAACAACACATATCTATGGATTTACCTGGATTCTTCCCAGAATCATTTTTTCTTGGAGTGGGGACGTTGTTATTATTGCGCGGTCAGGCTCAGTTTGATGACCTACTCGAATACATACAAATGTAATCATTCCATGACAGAAAATTCTGGGATGCTATTGCCCAATCCTGCTGATTGAAAAAGAAAGAAACTGCTCCGTCAAACTAGGAACCAGGGCACGATAGCGACACANAATCCTGCTGATTGAAAAAGAAAGAAACTGCTCCGTCAAACTAGGAACCAGGGCACGATAGCGACACACACACACATAGAGAGAGAGAAAGAGAGAGAGAGAGAGAGATGGAGAGAGAGTAGAGAGAGACAGACAAACCGTAATTTTAATATACCTTAGTGGCAATGCAATAACAATTCAATACACTTATTTAAATAAACAGCAAGTTAACCTTACCAACTCACGTGGTATTGACGGTAATAGACACGAAATTGTAGTTCGCAGCTGAGATTCGAAAAGTTGTTACTGCGCAACTGGCATTTGCTAGCCATATGCTAATATATCCTGTATTAACTTTACGAATTAAGCGTGCTGTGTATTTACAGAAACTGCGTGTTTTGGCAATAGGCACTCTACTGTTGACGATAGGTTTGGTTTATATTGCAACAGTAATGCCCAACCCTGAAGGTATTGATAATTTTAATATTTGCATTTCGGATATTTTTCCTTTGACGTCAATATTTTTCACAGTTTTTTATCACAGTATCTTCTGCTTATAACGATATTTACGAGTCTAAATTTGCGATGTTAATATGTGCGATTAGCAATATAAGCGATCGCCATTTATTGCCAGTACTTTATGGAAAACGATATTTCGCGTCGATAGGCTGTCGATATAGTTAGAATGTATCGAAGCGGTGTTAAATAGCGGATACCACAGAGTATTAGTAAATAAATAATTATAATTTCGCATCTTGCTATAATTATTACTGACGGCCTCCATACTCGAGAGCGTCTGCTAGAAATAATCTCTCCTCTTCCCCCTGGCCCCGCTGGATTGCGATATCCGAGAGCTAAAATATTTACCACTCACAGAGTCCTGCAGATATAGTCGAATTGGTGGATCTNGCTGGATTGCGATATCCGAGAGCTAAAATATTTACCACTCACAGAGTCCTGCAGATATAGTCGAATTGGTGGATCTTTAACAACACGAGCAAATGTAGCGTATACTTTTATCACACTTAGTCGGCTACTTCGTTTAAAAGAATAAACGATAAGTGATACAAGTTTTAGGCTGTATTATATTGTCAGGACCGGGTTGGGTGCGAGGGCGTTTTTAGGCCCTGACATAGGTTTCTCTCTCCAAAATAAAAANATTATATTGTCAGGACCGGGTTGGGTGCGAGGGCGTTTTTAGGCCCTGACATAGGTTTCTCTCTCCAAAATAAAAATACCTCGTACCATCCAAAAGGGGTAAAGTAAGGCACTCGCTTCTACGAAAGGTTTTTTGGGGTAGCCGGAATATACATTGCAGGATTGTGTCTCGCGGCCAGTTGTTTCTTTCTGAATTAAAGTGAGATGAAATGGGGGAAAAAAAGTTAGATAACTACATTTTATTTGGAGATGTCGATCAAAAACTGTGAACCCACTACAAGCAGCTCAATTGTGAACAACTATGTCAAACAAAAAATGGTGCTTCCGGTCAGTCATTAGCCCAATTAAAATGGTTAGAATTTTTGGTAAATACCCGGGTATGGCTATACCTTACGTGAATGTTTCCAGATGATCAGCTCGGAGTCCTGGGGGAGGGTTTGTCACACACCTTGTCCAGTGGCCCGGTACACGACTGACCAGACTTACATCGCGGCAGGTAATGCCCTGTCGCCCCCGCCGACAAAGGACGCGACCGATCCCCCGCCCGGAAGGATCTGTCTCGAAACAGAGAATTGCAGTCCGGACTCCAGCCCGCTGGTCGGCAGAGCTGTGCAACGGGCCGGGATTATTACACTAGGCCAGGTCTGACGTCAACACGGTAACGAACAGAAAGGCAGGATGCGTGTTCATGTTTATGGTTATGCCAGGACCTGTGAGACGAACGCTGGAGCAGTGAACATTGTTTATGCCATTGGAATATGACTGCAAGACAGTAGAATAATAGACGAATGATAAGGTAGACAAATTTTTGTCTTTTGCATATGTCCTCAAAATTAACTCCGACATCGCCAATAGAATTGTCGAAATTAAATGGTCAACAGTGATGAGCGTGTTCTGTATACTATCAATTTTTCAACGGATATAAACTTTCATACGAATAAAATATTTTGACTTACTTGTGTGTACTCAATATCCAACAAAATTAGGTTAGCGTATGTGCAAAAAAAGTTTCAAAGCACTTATTTGCATAAACAGAGCCAGTTCGCCTTGGTGGGAGGCGAGTAGTCTAACCACACTACACCACTGCGGCCCCTTGAATGTACGGGAAAATAATTACCATTCGCTTATGCATTGATATAGTAAATTTGCGAATAATTTCTTACAGTCAATGTTCTAACCTCAAATGCACTCTGCTTTGATAAATGTATTTCCGAAAAAACTTTACGATGAAAATGGCTTCATCCTAATCACCGGTTACTTGAGCACTGTGCACGCCCCTGCAACAGCGTATATAAGTACACAGATACGAAATAAAGGGACAGTTTCTTTGATGAGGGCGTACCCATTCTCTGATTGGCTGCGTGAGGCTCTGGGTATGGACCTAGAGACTGATTGGATAATAAGGAAACCGGCAGCCAACATCTGCGAACGTTCTGTAGAACATATTGACGATGCGATTTGGCAACTGCGGGCATCTTTGAAAGAGACATACTGTAGTCACCATATGACATCGTTGGTCCGGAAGGATTAAAGAGTCAAATGTTACAAAACGCCGAGACATGAAAACATTCTTTTTCGTGATAAACTTGTGGTGGTTTCACATCTATCATCGCGCAACCGTGTCATAAGCTGTTGGTTCTCCTAAACCTACGTGGATGATAACTGCTGTCTTGGACGAGGCATCTTACCTGGTGCGAGCGCCCTGTTGGACTGGCTTGTTCCGCCGCTGGTGTCGGCTGACGGCCTAAAATAGTAATTATTTAGACTAGGAGCTTTTCTGAAGGAAACGTCGTAGACCCACAAAAGTAACATAAGTGGGTTCTGCACAGCTTATCTTTTAATATTGAGGAGGGCGTAATGGTAAAATAAGTAGGACGTACGAAATAAAATAGATAAAAATACGAGCAGTTCGGCCGCTTTGTTTACGTCGGACGCCATGTTGAATAGCCATGTAAGAGTGCTAACGCGATCTATCGGCTGCGGACGTGAAGACGAACGATGGTTTAGTATGCCATTGTATGGGATACAGTGCGGTTCGCGGTGAGCGGAATATTAAGTGAGCGTGGTTTGCGACGTCCGAGCCCGATCGTGTGAAGGCTTGTAATTGAAGAATGGTGTAAGAATTGAAGAATACGAGTGCTTCTGTGCGTTTGTCAGTTTATAGAATTAACGTTGTTTTGGCCACTACTGGTTGGGTTTCTAGTATACCACGATGGAAGCTGAATTGGCCGAGGACAGTGGAATTG
>NQII01003867.1:194340-288788 GCA_002778355.1 Clitarchus hookeri | reverse complement strand
ATATCGGGTACGTCAGGCAGTCATATCGGGGCAGTTGTTAGTTCATCTTCACCGCCGAGAGACGTCAGTTCGAGCAGAGAGTAAGTCAGAACAACAGTTACTAAGGCCGGGATATCGGAACCCGGCCACATCTGTCAGCCACATCATTAAGGGGTCAGTCATATAAAAAATACAGTTGATCATCACCGGGCCGCGGGGAGAGTTGCGTGAGTACGAGTCCGAACAGCAGTCCAGGGAGAAGCAGCACAGGGGGCCTGCATCCAAGGCCTACCACTTCGCTGGAACTCATCCCCAGATGACAGCCTACCCACACTCACCGATGAGTTAAGAATAAAATTCGTCGCCTAAAGAAGCCCCACTCAACCACGAATTAGCCCCGTGAATACGAGTAGCCAAAGTACTACAGTACCACACCTCTAAAGTTTTGATGTGGTGTATTTGTGAATATAGACACGAGACAATGTATTCGTACTTCAAAATACAACTGTAATAGTCTACCTAATTACCAAACCCGCAACCCCCACGCACCTTATAGTCGGTGCCTGGGGGACATTAACTCTGACCATATCAGCCGCCATGTCTTCGACAGGGGCGGTACCTGCGTCAACAGTTTGCCAAAACAATGTGATAATTGAATTTAGCATATTGTGTATTAGGGCCACTTTAAATTTAATAATTCTTATATTTTAAGGGATGATTATTTCGGATTTAAGGTAGGCCTACCAAAGTATTAAATAAAATTATTCTATAAAATTACTACAAAACCCAAATTTTAATTTGTTTAACTAGTTTCCTTATTATACACTGAAGAGCCAAAAAACTGGTACACCTGCCTAATATCGCGTAGGGCCCCCGCGAGCACGCAGAAAAGCCGCAAGACGAAGTGGCATGGACTCGACCAATGTCTGAAGATATGCAGGAGGCATTTCACACCATGAATCCTGCAGGGCAGTCCACAAATCCATACGAGTGCGAGGCAGTGGAAATCTCTTCTGAACAGCACGTTGCAAGGCATCCAAGATGTGCTCAATAATGTTCATGTCTGGTGATTTAGGTGGTCAATGGAAGTGTCTAAAGTCATAAGAGTGTTCCTGAAGACACTCGGTAGCAACTCTCAATGTGTGGGGTAGAGTGGATGGTTTTTTTTTTTTTCGGAATTTCTGATTGGTCCATTTGCGAAAAGATGCTCTATACCAACGCAATGAAAACTGTTATAACATATATACCGAATTGTTTTATTTTATCTTGCCCCAAGAACTGGAAAGATCGTTAAAAAACACTAAAACAAGTGTACGTTTAAGGGTCGTTTTACTTAATTTAAAGACCAAAATTATATTTTTATTGAACTTTTTATTACAAATAGAAGATGTTACAATAACAATAATGTCCAAAAACGCAGTTTCTTACACGAAATATAACACAACGAGAAGGAGATTTCTTCAAAAAAAACCGCAATATTACAAAATTTTGTAATTTATTTTTGTTTTAAAAACGGGCATTATTTGTCGAGATTCTAACCTTGTTTTAATGAACCCATCTCGTCTTAAAGGGCCACAGACAGCGGCTGAAGCTTCTGTAACGATTTTGACGCATCTTTTAGTCGCTTTCGTGTGGCAAGGAAACTTTTTGATTCTGGACAAAATTATTTCGTCAATGAGCCATGGATTTTGAATGCACTGTGAAATTAATTCATCGCTTATAAATTTCGTAAGAGGAGGCTCAGTTAGGATAATTTCATTCCAATTGATGAAGTCTGGATAATTTTAGGATTGAAAATCAAATTTAGGCAGCGCGAACTTTCGGATGTTTGAAAGTGTGGCTCGTCGTGCTTTCAGTAATCTTCGTAAGGCTAGAACTCGTAATGTCTCGCTTTCATCGGCCAACATGGCTATTAACATATTCTCTGTATGCCCAAAAAAATCATTTCAATGTATGACAGGATCAACTATAGCTTTTAAATCTTCTGTCAAATACCTGGAAAGCAGAATGGTCTTGTGTAAGTGCCTAGCGCCATAAATGCAAAGTGGTTGCGTTTTGATGGAAAACCACATTGGGGAATATATTTATTATAAAATTTGTTAAAATTTACAAATTGGTAGTCGGCTCAGAGGAAGAAACATACTTACGAAGGATTCTGTTAGTAGTTGTGAGACACCGGGANGGGGCATCAACAAGTGCGGGGGTGCGAATTATTCAACGAACCATCATTGATATGGGCATGTACGATTTTGCCAGGATTTTTCTTTCATAAGCTTTCGGAACACGATCCAGAATTTATAGCTTGACACGTTTCGTATAAATACAGTTGGCCAGTACTCAAATCCTTACTGTTTGTTACGATAGGTAGAGTGCATTGGATGGTTTGAAACGGAACCACTGGAAGCTCCTCGCAAACCTTGAAAGCTTTTCCGATAGGTCCTGTAAAATTTCTTGGTCCAGTAGTAGAGCCATCAAGTTTCTCGAACAAGTGTCGAAACGGCAGTTCATTGGCATGTAACTGGCAAATGCACCACTGTGGCGGTTTTCCGATTTCTATTTCAAGTTTTCGAATAATATCTCCTGTGATACCTGTATTAACAACAGTTCAATTACATCCGATTACGGTAAGCTTATTGCATTCAATGTTTTTCCTGTCTAAGAACTCCTTTTTTTTCACTTACTATTGCTGCTTTTCCGGTGTTTAATGAAAGATGGCCAATATATAGTGACTCTGGTTCTTTAATTAAGCTTATTTGCTCTTCCATAATTATCCTTCTCCTGGAATCTCTCATACTAAGCGTTTTATCTTTACGGCTATCAAAGTATAATCCAAAATTTTGATCTTCCGAATTAAATGGTGCATCGTTCAAACAGGTACTCTGCTTCTCACGGGCTCTTCTAATTTTATTTCGGTCCACAACGTCGGACAAATTTGACTCCGAAATAACCCTCCCACTTTGGAGTGTTGCCGAAACAATGGCAGCTCCAGCTCTGTCAGAAACGCCAAATCTATCCAAAGTTATGGCTATTGCACTAAGGTCATTAATTTTTAATATCTGTGGTTGTTGCGTTCGTTGTTGTGGTGCCTGCGGTGTGGTCGTTTGGGGTCAAAGTGTCTGGGGTTGTGCGTCGCTGGTTAATGGCATAGGCTGTTTTGAGGTTGAAGAACTGGTAATTGTTTCATTATATTCCTCAAATATACGTTTGCGACTAATTGTTCTCTGATTTCTACTGGTCGTTTTAAAATCAGTATTACCTCTTGCCATCTTTCTATCTTTCTATCTTTCCTTTGATACACCAAAAACTCTATTTCCTTGACCGGAAATTTGAGATGTTTTTCACAATGACACGAATCGAAACACTTGCATTTGCATGCTGAAATGTCAAAAAGACACTTTGAATCACTCACAAATCGCTTGATTCGATACTTATGACTTTTCGCTTTTTTCCTTGAACTATATGGGTTTAACAAATTCCTATACTTATCATGATATGCCTTTATTTTCTTANGCCTTTATTTTCTTCATGGCAGCGCGATTCCCTATAGTTGGTATTGATGCAAGCTGCCACCTTTCAATCACTTTTTCTAAGACTTCTGCAAACATATCACTCACTAAATATTTAAATTGATTTGATTTATTACGAATAATCCATAAATAATAAAACATAATGTCCTCGTATATTGGTAAGGTAATTAAGAGGTAAATCACGTGCATTACCAAATATGGGACATGTAACATCTCTCCGTAACACTGCCATCACAGACACCAAGGAATTTCAACGAACTTATTACAAAAAATTGACAAGCGTCCGACCAAAACAATAGTTCAGTGAGTACTATTTAAGGTTTTGTAAGCATGGGATTAACGGGGTTGCGGGGGTTCCCCAATGCAAGACATCACAAAGAAAGCGTGTAATAGGTCAAATTAGATTCTTTCTTATGAGATTTCAAATACTTTNCCCCAATGCAAGACATCACAAAGAAAGCGTGTAATAGGTCAAATTAGATTCTTTCTTATGAGATTTCAAATACTTTTGTTCGATTTAAGTCTGAAATTGTGTCTGGGAGTAGGAGATTAAAAATCACGGAATTTCAAGTTTTTGTAAAAAAAAACAAATGGCTTGGGGCAGTATTATTTATTAATATATTGACGAAATATTTTGTATGTAAAATGTGTTGCCAATGGAACATCTTTCCCGCACTGACCCATCACGAAAAAGAGAAAAACAAATTTCATACATACAACGATCCACACTAGTGTGGGGTGTCGCATTGCCATGCTGGAATTGTCGGCGTCCGTCGGAATGCACAATGGATATGAATGGGTGCAGGTGATCGGACAGTATGCTTACACATCTGTCACCTGTCAGAGTCGTATCTAGACATATCAGGGGTCGCATTTCACGCCAACTGCACACGCCCCATACTATGAATGAGCCTCCACCATCTTGAACAGTCCTCTGTTGACATGTAGGGTCCATGGATTCATGAGGATGTCTCCATACCCGCACTCGTCCATCCACACGACACAATTGTAAACGAGACTCGTCAGACCAGGCAACTTGTTTCCAGTCATCAACAGTTGAATGGCGGTGTTGGCAGGCCCAGGCAAGGCGTAAAGCTTTGTGTCGTACAGTAAACAATGGTACACGAGTGGGCCTTCGGCTCCGAAAGCTATATCAATGATGGTCCGTTGAATAGTTCGCACACTGGTATTTGTTGATGCCCCAGCATTGAAATCTGCGCCAATTTGAGAAAGGATTGCATGTCTGTCACGTTTAATGATTCTCGTCAGTCGTCGTTTGTCCCGTTCGTTCACGATCTTTTTCCGGCCACAGCGATGTCGAAGATTTGATGTTTTACCAGATACCCGATATTCACGGTACACTCGTGAAATGGTCATACGCGAAAATCCAAATTTTATCGCTACCTCAGAGATGCTGTGTCCCGTTTCTCATGCACCGACTATAACACCACGTTCAAACTCACCTAAATTTTGATAACCTGCCATTGTAGCAGCAGTAACCGATCTAGCAACTTTGCCAGACGCTTGTTGTCTTATATAGGCGCTGCCGACCGCATCNAATAATGAATTATGGGTAATGGTATTAGGGGTATTGAGTTACAAAATGGCTTCAGTTTGTATTGCATGCTAACTGAAATTTTATTTTAAGGGGTGTCGCTACTTCACTGTATTAGTTTCGAAAGTATGTAATATTAATTAGCTTTCATGTGCAATATAATCGAACTTGATAGCTTGAAAATTGTGGGAATTAAAGTGATTTAAGTGAACTGAGAATAGAATTTTCTCTAAAACTGTAATCTTCGCTCAAAAAATCAGAATATTTCATATCGGGTTATTTCACGGTCAAGTAGATAGGAAAAAGTTTGAACAAAATATAAGACATTGAAGCAGGATCACAAATTTAAATTAGGTGATCTGGCATCTAATGGCCCATAGGCAATTGTTATAGATAATAGCAAATATCCTAATTACAATATCAGACACTCTTTAGCCATTTTGGAAACACTGCAAACAGCGCCTCTATTTGTATGTTTGTAGATGCACACATGTATTGGCTATTTATTTACATTGAGAGACATAACAGTTTGAGAAAATCGTTGACAATTACGAAATTCACAGGGGTATGCACTTTGAATAATGATTGTTTATTTANCGAAATTCACAGGGGTATGCACTTTGAATAATGATTGTTTATTTATGCTCTGCTTTTGAGCACAACACGCATTCAAAACACCCAGGTCACATATTTGGCATCAGTGTGACGTCGCTGTCCTGATGAGGGATGAGACGCTACCAGATGTTGACTCATTTGTGCTGTAATTCCTGATGGTGTACTGTTGCGGGGGAGTACTCATGCCGGTGTCATAGGATCCGAACCACTGGATTGTTCTGGTGTCGCTCGTGTGGTTGGATCAAAGTAATACCATCAGCTTAATCGCACGATTCTGGGAGAAGCGGATGTCTTCCCAAACACCAACTAGATAATGCTGATGATGGCCACTGTTAAATTTTCGTGTTTTCGGCATGGTGCTCGTTTGGTGCTGCTGCTATACAATAGTGCAACGAGTAGTCTCAAGGGCATGCGAGGTTTTGACTCACATCAAATGCCCCCTCTGGGGAGACCTTCCTTGCAGTATGCTGCCATCTCATTGTGTACTACACTGTCAGGCACAGCACGCTGGAACGGGTTGCTTGACCCTGAGAGGCCGCAGTAAGAAGCGCCCTTGATGAGGCAGCTGGGCTGTTGTACTGGTAGGCACCAAAGGGTGCTAGTGAGAAGCATACCTGTGTGGCATTCACAGTTGTATATACAGTCCCTGCAAACAATGTGCAGGTACTGGCGGAATTGATGAGGTAACTTAGAGTGACATGGAGTTGTGTCACTATCGTCCACACTCAAATCGTCGCTGCTGGTACTGCTACTTTTGGGAAGGGGGGGGGGACGGTGCCAGCAGAACTGGTGACATCGAGGAGGGTTGTGGGCATTCCCATTATGATTTTCCCCTTGAACCCCACAGTAGCATCTCTTCAGAGTACTTGCTCTGGTACACTCCGGGTGCTCCCATACTAGTCCACGGCCATGGGCTCGTATTGAAGTGAACGTGCTCGTGTGCCTGCACCAAAAAGCAGTTAAGAAGGTTAAAACCTAATGCAATACAGATCACCACCATTGTGTCGCATCTCCAGTGAGTTGTCTCTGGGGCAATTAGGACACTCCTCTTCGCATACCTCACATGTCTGGAGTCGGTTGGTACAGTCATCGAAGAGAGCCTGGGGCCCTCTGTTAGCAAACCCAGAATATCGGCAGGGATTGCAATCTGGCAGGTCTGTTAATTTTCGGTTGTGCTCTGTACTAGGTTGGTTATCTGTGATGATACAAGTCGGAGTTCGTAACTCGTCGACTGTGCCCATGGTACAGTGCATGGTGGCATGGCACAGGTTCGGCACAGGTGTACTTGCAAGTGCAGGCTGCATGCGATGCATTATACACACATGACACTGACGATCACTACAATACCATTAGTTGGTTTGCATGCACCTTTGATATGCATGGTGTTCACAAAGTTGGCATTTCATAAAGACCGTACCGATTCCGTAGTACACAGCTAGTTTACACTCTGGTGGCAGTATCTGGCTGACAGTAATTAAGTTATTACAGTCAGGTGTTTGGTCGGTAGGACATGGCTCGCATCGCGCACACATGAATCATCTTTTGTGTACGGTTGCATGTTCTTAGCATTCCACACTGATTATGGTGTAGATGTTGGTACTGCTTACATGTTACGACTATCTGTCTGTTTCCGTCACACCATTTGAAATTGATTCACCATTCGATTTATAATTTTACTTAATTTGATTTCGCATCTGTCTAATTTGGCAAGTGGTCGTTCATTGCCCTGACAAAGTTTGGTAAGCATGTAGTTTGCAGAACCAGTTTGGTTGATATGATTTAACAGGTCAAACATCGACTGTAATGCCCATGGACATTTGTGAAACGAATGCACCTTCTGTGGGGTGGTGCAGTTGTCACAGTCGATGATGGCTCTTAGCCATCGGTTGCTCTTCATGTGTTTACAATGGCAGTGTTTACATGTTACATATGATCTGTCTATGGTGATGGTACTCGGATAAGGTGCACACACCTTTAGCAAAGAACTACCCGATTGTATGCTGAGCTGTTAAGTACCATAATTCCTTTAGTTCGCAGAGGCATAGCGAAAATGTGTGATGTAGGAGCATGGTGCAGCATGGGAGTTACCAGATGATGGGGTCATGGACCTCACCATATGCAGCTGACCGGTCTTGGGTAGGATGTGCTGAGGGGAGGTGTTCTTCTCGCACATCTGTGCTTATTTCCATTGCTGTTTGGCTGCATTGTCTTGGAGTGGATGGTCGGCATCACTTGTACGGGCAAGAATGGCCTTCCTACTCAGGAAATGTGGGGTACCATTAGCAATAGCTGCTGCTTGGTGTTTGCCGATCTGCCACATTGTACATTTCCACACAGTTTTACAAAATTTACTAAAAATTGCTTGAAGAGTTTGTGGACTGATTTAAACATTCCCATTCATGTTTTAGAGAAATGTGCTGGCAATTTGGTTTGGGTTCCAATTTTATGTCTGAAATTAGGCAAAAAAATTTAAAGAAGTCCCGAATTACAACAAAACTAAGTGACATCTGAAATGCAGCTGAAAAGGTTTTTTCACATTTTTCATGCACGTAAAAATCTAACCACAACAGAATAGGAGAATTATATTTATCCACATTTTGGGCCCAAGTTCAGAAAAAAAAACATAAGTTCCAGTTTTGAAAATGGTGAGATGGCTTTTTGCACCCGCATCTGATGGGCGTCACATGACGTGAGTCACTGTCGCTTACAATATTAAATTGTTGGTGTAATACACTTTCGAAACACTTGTGAAATTGTAAAAATTTTGCCCGGTAATGATTAAATTTCACGGTCGCCACACTTGACGGTCGCCACATGACGCGATGTGCTTATGAGGACAGGGAAGGAGGATACGATGTAGCAGGTGTACATCATCTCATGAGTGTTTCTGGTGGGAAAACTCACCAATCCACAGATACACGGGAGAACCAAAAAAACTGGTATAGGCGTACGTATGCTAATAATAAAGGTATGATGGAACCAATCAAAGTAACGCGATGTGGTCGGCAGCGCCTATATAAGAAAACAAGCGTCTGTCAAAGTTGCTAGGTCGGTTACTGCTTCTACAATGGCAAGTTTTCAAGATTTAAGTGAGTTTGTTGAACGTGGTGTTATAGTAGGCGCACGAGAGGTGGCACATAGCATCTCCGAAGGGGAAATAAAGTTTGGATTTTCGCGTACGACCATTTCACGAGTGTACCGGGCATATCGGGAATCCGGTAAAACATTAAAACCTCGACATATTTGCGGCCGGAAAAAGATCGTGAACGAACGGGACAAAGACGACTGACGAGAATCATTAAACGTGACAGACGTGCAACCCTATCTCAAATTTGTGCAGATTTCAATGCTGGGGCATCAACAAGTGCCAGGATGCGAACTATTCAACGGACCATCATTGATATGGGCTTTCGGAGTTGAAGGCCCATTCGTATACCGTTGTTGACTGCACGACACAAAGCTTTACACCTCGCCTGGGCCTTCCAACACCGCCATTGGGCTGTTGATGACTGGAAACACGTTGCTTGGTCTGACGAGTCTCGTTTACAATTTTATCGGGCGGATGAACGTGTACGGGTATGGAGATATCCTCATGAATCCATGGACCCTACATGTCAAAAAGGGACTGTTCAGCTGGTGGAGGCTTTTCATTGCCCCCCACAGACTTCTCACGGTGCGTAGTCAAATTTAAGAATCTCAAATTACGAAGACATGGAAACTTAACAAATAGTTATTTAAGCCCTATGCTAAATTATAAGCACAGTTAACCATAATTCCCGAACTCTTTAAGATGTAGACATCAAATTCATAACATAGGCCTCAACGCAAACAAGGATTATTACCAAATAGTCATTTAAGCTATATGATAACTTATAAGCATAGTTAATGATAATTCCGAACTGTTTACGATTTAGACCTCAAATTCGTAACATAGACCAAGGCACCAACAAGGATACTTATAAAATAACCATTTAGGCCCTAAGCTAACTTATAAGCATAGTTAGCCGTAATTTCCGAACCGTTTATGATGTGGGCGCAAAATTGATATAATAGACATAGGCACAGACAAGGATAATTACCAAATAATCATTTAAGCCCCATGCGAACATATAAACATAGTTGAACGTAATTCACGAACCGTTTATGATGTAGATGCCAAATTCATAACATAGGCCTCGACGCAAACAAGTAAAATACGTAATTGTCATTTAAGCCCTATTATAACTTATAAGCATAGTTAACCCTAATGTCCAAAATTCATAACATAGGCCTTGACGACAACAAGGATACTTATGAAATAACCATTTAAGCCCCATGCTAACTTATAAGCATAGTTGGTCGTAATTTCCGAACTGTTTAAGATGTACTCGTCAAATTCTTATCATAGACATCGACACAAACAAGGAAAATTAACAAATGATCATTGAAGCCCTATGCGAACCTATAAACATATTCGCGTACAAACACACACTTATCCAAACATATGCAACACACACATACCCACNACCCTATGCGAACCTATAAACATATTCGCGTACAAACACACACTTATCCAAACATATGCAACACACACATACCCACCCAAACACGTTCGCGCACAAACACTCACTTACCCAAACATATACGTACACACACACTCACTCACCCAAACATGTTCGCGCACAAACAAGCACTTACTTAAACATATACGTACACACACTCACTCACCCAAACATATACGAGCACAAACAAGCACTTACCCAAANTAAATTGTTGGTGTAATACACTTTCGAAACACTTGTGAAATTGTAAAAATTTTGCCCGGTAATGATTAAATTTCACGGTCGCCACACTTGACGGTCGCCACATGACGCGATGTGCTTATGAGGACAGGGAAGGAGGATACGATGTAGCAGGTGTACATCATCTCATGAGTGTTTCTGGTGGGAAAACTCACCAATCCACAGATACACGGGAGAACCAAAAAAACTGGTATAGGCGTACGTATGCTAATAATAAAGGTATGATGGAACCAATCAAAGTAACGCGATGTGGTCGGCAGCGCCTATGTAAGAAAACAAGCGTCTGTCAAAGTTGCTAGGTCGGTTACTGCTTCTACAATGGCAAGTTTTCAAGATTTAAGTGAGTTTGTTGAACGTGGTGTTATAGTAGGCGCACGAGAGATGGCACATAACATCTCCGAAGGGGGAATAAAGTTTGGATTTTCGCGTACGACCATTTCACGAGTGTACCGGGCATATCGGGAATCCGGTAAAACATTAAAACCTCGACATATTTGCGGCCGGAAAAAGATCGTGAACGAACGGGACAAAGACGACTGACGAGAATCATTAAACGTGACAGACGTGCAACCCTATCTCAAATTTGTGCAGATTTCAATGCTGGGGCATCAACAAGTGCCAGGATGCGAACTATTCAACGGACCATCATTGATATGGGCTTTCGGAGTTGAAGGCCCATTCGTATACCGTTGTTGACTGCACGACACAAAGCTTTACACCTCGCCTGGGCCTTCCAACACCGCCATTGGACTGTTGATGACTGGAAACACGTTGCTTGGTCTGACGAGTCTCGTTTACAATTTTATCGGGCGGATGAACGTGTACGGGTATGGAGATATCCTCATGAATCCATGGACCCTACATGTCAAAAAGGGACTGTTCAGCTGGTGGAGGCTTTTCATTGCCCCCCACAGACTTCTCACGGTGCGTAGTCAAATTTAAGAATCTCAAATTACGAAGACAACATGGAAACTTAACAAATAGTTATTTAAGCCCTATGCTAACTTATAAGCATAGTTGGTCGTAATTTCCGAACTGTTTAAGATGTACTCGTCAAATTCTTATCATAGACATCGACACAAACAAGGAAAATTAACAAATGATCATTGAAACCCTATGCGAACCTATAAACATATTCGCGTACAAACACACACTTATCCAAACATATGCAACACACACATACCCACCCAAACACGTTCGCGCACAAACACTCACTTACCCAAACATATACGTACACACACACTCACTCACCCAAACATGTTCGCGCACAAACAAGCACTTACTTAAACATATACGTACACACACTCACTCACCCAAACATATACGAGCACAAACAAGCACTTACCCAAAAATAGACTAGCACACACACGTACTTGCCCAAACATATACGTGTACGCACACATTTACCCAAACACTTTCATTTGGTGTTTTTGTTCAATATGTCTGATGTGCTCAAAATTCTTTTGGCCAGTATACTAGGTAGTACCTGCATTTATGATACAATATTTCACACCTGTGAAAAGTTTGAAAAGATAACACACTTATGTTGAAAGGATGTTTTGAAAACTTCCACACTTTTATAACAAACTTAGGAAGCCATAAATGAGTATGACAATACTAATATTACTGTTTTTAAGCACTTTTGAGAGAATTTTGACTTTTGAAAAGGTTTTTAAGATTTTTAAAAATTTTCCAGGCATCATTTCGAGAAATATGAATTTAACAAACCATTTTATATCAGAGAAAGGCAGAAGAAAGACCTTAGTTAAACAGATGGATGTACAAGTCATTTTGATTATTAAAAAATGTTTTAATAGTTTGTGAAAAGTTAATAGCACTATTTGAAAAACAACAGTTTTGTTAAAAAAAAATGTTTGACATAGGAAAAATGTCTGAACATTTCGAAACACATTGTTATGGCGATTTTTTGGAGAATGAAAAACAACTTTTGTTCTATTCTTCAAATGCACAACTTACGTTGGGCTTGGCTGATAAAGACTTAATTTTAAGTAATTCTTTTAACAGGATATGTTGACAAGAGGAAGAGAATACACTCTGTCCTTCAAAGTTGGCCACGATATTTAGAAAAAATATGCTTTTGGTCTTACGATTGCCATCAGCAAAGCTATTCCCGTTAATTGCCGCGGATAGGGTCTTTGCCACCACCAAAGTCTGTCATTTAGTGCCCTTGAAAAAGAAGGTAATAATCAAACAGTTACAGTTACAGTAGTACAGGTTGTTTGCAAACATTCTGCTAGCAGTCAAACACGGTGATAATGGCCCTCTCAGACTTCTAAAAAAGCTAAATAATTGGATCTTCAGCGACGTAAAAGTAACGAACCGATTTAGTGTTACAATGAGAAATGCGTCGGTTGTTATGACACCTTACGTCCTCTTCGAAATAGATCAGTAGGAGAAAATCAAAGCCCACAACTAGGGACATAAAGGAGTTGAAGTGGACAGTGGCCATCAAGCATAAGACAAAGATGTTCCAAATAACCTGCGATAACTTCCATATTCCAGGCCTCTATATCAATCAAAGTTATCGAACGGGGATTTCATGCTACAAACATTCATGGCCGAGGGGATACGTTTAAGCCTCTACCACTGGTTAGTTAAATCTGCCACCAAAATAGTTATAAATAATATATTTATCATTTATGTGCTGACAGGTTTATTCTAAAGCAAATATAATCACCACATTAAATTTATTTTCAATCAATGCCTATATTGCAAATACAGAATGTTGAGGGTTATAGGTGTTTATGATATAAATTATGTCAAGAGGGTTTTCTTGCTACTAACCACTATGCAGTCACCAGGTACCAGAATTCCTGTACCTAAGGTTCTTCCCCTTAAGCCGTTTGGACACTTCCTTCTTATTTGGTTAGTAGCAATTTCATGTCTAGTCNTTCAAGTCTAGTGTTACACGTCATTGAAGATAGATACTGTTCTTGAATAAGCGTTGATGTTTGTGTATTGCTTAAAGGAGACGTATAACAGTAAGCTAAAGCAAGTTATTAATTTTATTTATGACTCTATGTCTTGTCGAGATCGAGGCAATTAGAGACGCAGTCATAAAACAGTACAACTATAGAAGGGAATTAGGGAAGGATTCGGCCATGATCAATAAAGACATTTCACGAAAACATGAAAAATCGAAAACTGGCTGGATGCTGGCCGGACTGAGATTTAGACCTTGGTGTACAAGTCCAATATTTGACCACTAAGCAGCCTCGCTAGGTGCTAAAATAAGTTTTTTGGTAATTGTTGTTTATCCATTCAATAGTTTGGTTACACCTAAGTGCATATGCAACTATAAGTATAGATTCAATTATTTTAAAGAATACTTGTTCTGTTTTTTAATAAGTTACAGATACTAGAGATAACCAATACTAATTTACCTTTACTACTTCTTTGAGACATCTCACTTGCAAAGATGATTTAAGATACTGTTTATTTGGCGTACACATTGTTTTAATTTGTTTCAATATATATTTTTTTCACAATATTAATGNGATTTAAGATACTGTTTATTTGGCGTACACATTGTTTTAATTTGTTTCAATATATATTTTTTTCACAATATTAATGCGATCTGAGTCTGATTTCGTAATTCAGTTATATGCATATGAATTGAGAAAGTATTTTACAAACAATATATCATGATTTTTAAGAACGCCTTAAGCTTGTTAGGTTTATTTTCCCCGAGACAACCTTCATAGCATTTTCAAATAGCGAATACACATTTGAGTTACAAAATCACAATGTACTCTGTACAAAGTAATTAATTTACAAAACTTAGAAACTGTTCCAAATTAAACTGTAATTATCTCCTTGTATTTCATTTCATGTGTAATTCAGTTAGCGAACCGTGGGCTGCACCTTGCCCGTTAAGCCACGAAAATTGACCCGAGTCCAGCTATTACTGTAAAAGCGCCATATAATATATTTCTGCTCTTGATCTTAAACAATAATTTAAGCCGGGAAAAGATACCTGGTGTAACTGTCGCTGGGATTGGCTGATACATGCTACCCTTCACACACCTCAGCGCAACAGCGGGTGTCTTCCTAGTCCCAAGTGTAATATTTGCTGGTTAAGTGTGCAAAAATATAAAGGGACCAATTTAGAATATTTTTAGTTTCTTAAATGGCGAAACACCAAGAATGTAAAGATAGTGGGATTGCTGCATATAAGATACTGTTTGATCGTAAATGAATTCACCTGAAAATGAACGCATTGTCTACAGGAAATGAATACCATAAATTTAGTCGCTTTATTATTATTTTTATCATCCTCAACATCATTATTATTCAAATTAATTTTATAAATTTACATTTGCGCCTATAACATTTTCATCCAAAGCAGTGAGCACAAGGAGCGCCGAGTTATAATTGTATTGGTGTTTTGTAATTTTTCTTAAAGTAACTCTAGCTTTAATTGTTGAATGCTATCAAATGTGTGATTTTTTCCATTATTAATTCGATTTCATTGCATTTATGGTTNTCTAGCTTTAATTGTTGAATGCTATCAAATGTGTGATTTTTTCCATTATTAATTCGATTTCATTGCATTTATGGTTGTTCGTATCAGTAAACAGTTAATAAAAAAAAAGGGTGCATAACATGCGAAAGGGTCTTAAAGGTGTATGTTCATTGTTTTCATTATTAATAAACTTGCTTCTTTATTCTTAAGGAAACAAATATGTGTGTACAATTCTGTAGAGAAATTAGTGGAATATATCTGCGTAGGTTGTTACATTGTGCTCTTTAATTCGATTAACTTCTGTGCATCAGCTTATTTTTCTATACGTAACCTGGTAATCCTAAACAAGCACGCACGTATTTGTATATACTGTATTTATGTGTGTGCACATCTACTACACATTCATGTAAAAGACAGCTACTTATAAGTAAGTCTGACTTAAGGGGAGTGGGCCTCCGGGTGAATNTTTTCGTATCAGTAAACAGTTAATAACAAAAAAAAGGGTGCATAACATGCGAAAGGGTCTTAAAGGTGTATGTTAATTGTTTTCATTATTAATAAACTTGCTTCTTTATTCTTAAGGAAACAAATATGTGTGTACAATTCTGTAGAGAAATTAGTGGAATATATCTGCGTAGGTTGTTTCATTGTGTTCTTTAATTCGATTAACTTCTGTGCATCAGCTTATTTTTCTATACGTAACCTGGTAATCCTAAACAAGCACGCATGTATTTGTATATTCTGTATTTATGTGTGTGCATATCTACTACACATTCATGTAAAAGACAGCTACTTATAAGTAAGTCTGACTTAAGGGGAGTGGGCCTCCGGGTGAATGTCTCTCCCCTTTCCGAGAAAGGACCAACACCCATAACAAATAAAATGAATTCGTCCCTGCTAGTGTATTTATTGTAAAGGCACGCTATTGAGAAGAAAGTACGATATGTTGTTTAAGACAACTCTAAAGTGTTTGTATACAAAAATCTGGGGCTGAAACTGTTTCTGAAAGCACCCGTTTTTACCAGTTTTACGTCAAAAAATAATTCTGGGATTTTCAATGAGAACTTTGCGCATGACGTTTGGACACCACTACAAAGTGCCAGATGTTTTCGAATCATTTGTTTTGTACCAAACCCTTGTAATGCACTTCATGCGCCAGTCAGTCGGAGCCCTTATTACATCTGCAATGTGATGAATATATGTTAATTTTTAGTCACTTTGACAGATGTTACCTCAGGTAACAGCAGCAAAGGCAAGGTTTATTTTCTTTACTGAACTGGTATGCTTTTAAAACAGTGCACCAATAGCAAAGTGTCATCCGTGACTTTTCAGTAATATATGCAAATAATATTTTCAGTCAACCAAACCATTTATTTAAAAATTGTAAATTTGGCGCAGTCCTCTTAATTGCTTAACTGCAATTCTGTAATGCTCATGTTAAAGCTACTCGTTTTTGTATCTGAAAATTAGAAGTTTCTGTTAAAATTTACTAAATATGGAAATTATTATATTGAGATTAGTTGCACAACCCGGGAGCCAATATATTTATAAAATTTTTAGACGGAAAAATTATTTTTTGGTACTTTAACAACTACAGTTTGTGTTGCTTTAAGCGCACATTAAAACTTAATTTAAAAAATATTGTTTAAAGATAAGGCATTCGTTTATTGTTTTATTTATCTGTATCAAACAAAGAAATATGGTAATAAATTCGAGTATTTCAAAGCGAACAAATTCAGAGGAAAGAAAATTCGTCGATTCATTCATTTACTTATTGTTCAGAAGCTTTGGGACATGAGTTACCGGTATACATTTATATGTTTATAATGTGTATAGTAAACCATAAACAAGGTGCCTAAAAATAAGTTTATGTCTAAATTTTGCTGTCCTTTCAGGCCAAAAAAAAAAAAAAGTAAATTGTTATTGAGAGCTTTGACAGGCGTGGGATAAGAGACACTCTTAGAGAATTTCACATCGTCAAGAAAATCGTACCAACTGTAGGCAAACCTATGCCAGTTCTGCGTGAAAATCTTGGGTAAAATTGGAGTCAGTCGTCTCTAGGAAGACTGCTCAAAGACACGGCTTCTTGTGGAAAAGATAACAAAAGAAGCGGGTGTTTTCGTTGTGTGACGTTCTAAGTATTTGACTACAACGAAACAGCTGAAAAGAGAAGACAGGGACATATGTTACATTGCCAGAACGTGTATTGACACTCATTTCACATTTAAGAAGTGCTGGCAAAAGAAAAGCGACGTTAAAGAATTCGTAGAATGTGGTAATGCAGAAAACAAACTTATTTTTGTGCACATCGGGCCGCAAGAAAGCTTTCTTCCGGGAAGGGAAGTTAATTTACAAGGCTAATTCGACGACAGGTGATTACCACGGGCAGANCGAAACAGCTGAAAAGAGAAGACAGGGACATATGTTACATTGCCAGAACGTGTATTGACACTCATTTCACATTTAACAAGTGCTGGCAAAAGAAAAGCAACGTTAAAGAATTCGTAGAATGTGGTAATGCAGAAAACAAACTTATTTTTGTGCACATCGGGCGGCAAGAAAGCTTTCTTCCGGGAAGGGAAGTTAATTTACAAGGCTAATTCGACGACAGGTGATTACCACGGGCAGANGGCAAGAAAGCTTTCTTCCGGGAAGGGAAGTTAATTTACAAGGCTAATTCGACGACAGGTGATTACCACGGGCAGACGGATACTCTGAATTTTGAGAAGTGGATTTCGCAGCAAGTTTGGCCAAATCTGCCACCAAATTCCGTGATAGTTATGGACAATGCACTATTTCATTCGAAGCAAGTAGAAAGGTCACTTTCAAAATATGACGCGAAGAAAGAAATCGTGGCGTGGCAACAAGGAAAAGGGGTCTCTTGTGACGAAACAATAAGAAAAGCTACTCTCGTTGAATTGCTTGAAAACCATTGACCAAGNAAGGAAAAGGGGTCTCTTGTGACGAAACAATAAGAAAAGCTACTCTCGTTGAATTGCTTGAAAACCATTGACCAAGGTTTTAAATTATTCACTGTCGATAGAATATTCCAGAAAAATGTCCACAATGTACTTAAATTGCCCCCTTATATGTGTGATTTCAATGCCATAGAACTAGCCTGGGCTATGATTAAACGTCATATCAGAGCTCANAATTGCCCCCTTATATGTGTGATTTCAATGCCATAGAACTAGCCTGGGCTATGATTAAACGTCATATCAGAGCTCATAAAAGGACTGGATATTTATCACTGCTAGTCTTTCAGAGGCTAACAATAAAAGCAAGGGATATTGCAGACACGTTAAAGGAATTGATGAAGAGTACTGGAAGAACGACCACCTCATGGAGTTAGCAGTAGATGAATTTTTAATCAAAATAGATTGTGACAGTGACGACACAGGTGANTATTGCAGACACGTTAAAGGAATTGATGAAGAGTACTGGAAGAACGACCACCTCATGGAGTTAGCAGTAGATGAATTTTTAATCCAAATAGATAGTGACAGTGACGACACAGGTGATGAAAGGGAAAAAAAATGCACACCATGACAGCTGTAGTCACCAAGAAATTTTTAGTGAATGTGATAGCGACAGCTCTTGCTTAGCTCAGCCATTGTAAATATTGAAACTAGTTTACATCTGTTTTGCTTAATCACTTTTTAATTAGTGAACCAGGAATAGGTTTGTCTTTTCCCTAAGCTTCCTCAAAAATAGTGAATAAACATTTTTAACAAGGCTATGTTTAGACATATTAGTAGTATGCGTTATCAGTTTGTGAAATTGCTATCAACTTTTATTTGTACTTATAATATTACAAATATTGTTTTTTTTTAATTTTTTTATTTTAATACATAAATTCTTTTTTGTCGAAGCAACTGGCATCATGAATGTTACACGGTGTCATTTAAGCAATTAATTGTTTTAATTATGAATATTTGTAATAAGTAAATTTAGGGTAAACA
This sequence comes from Clitarchus hookeri, assembly GCA_002778355.1. Classification (NCBI taxonomy): domain Eukaryota; kingdom Metazoa; phylum Arthropoda; class Insecta; order Phasmatodea; family Phasmatidae; genus Clitarchus; species Clitarchus hookeri. Next base: position 269,883 of record NQII01003867.1, on the reverse strand, counting down.
TTTAGTTTATTTTCCCTTAATTTTACTTTTTGTTCCCCACACCATGATCTTGGTGTCACTGCTCATTCTTATAGTCACTGTGTACCGTAACATTATACGCTCATGTCTTGTTCTGTAATAACTGGTTACAACTGAATACTTGTATCTCAGTATTTTTCATTAGTTATGCTTATTTGTCACATCATAATCTTGCGTCGTTTATTGTTTATATTATAACAATGTTGTCCTAATAATAAACTATCATACAGTGTTCAATTGTTAACAACTTTTTAAATTATAATACTTGTAAATTTGTGGTTGTTAACTGATTGTCACTGCAATGTAAAAATTTGGTGTTTTAGAGGCCCAATGATTTCTTTATTTTTATCCATCATCGTTTATCAATTCAATCTATGGTGAGTAATTTTAAAGTTTTCTAATATAACCATTGTAAATTAGTGTGATTAACTATTCATGTTATTAAATAATTTTCATTGGTTTGACTTCTGCAAGTTGCTTCTTGGATAAAAGTTTTTAGTTCACAAATGTTACCACAGCATGTCGAGGGCCGCAGTTGAGGCAGTGTCAGAGCGTTGACCTGCCACCACTGCAATACGGGTTCGGTTCCTGGCAATGTCAACCGGGATTTTTGAATGTGGCTATCGTGGTTGATGAGTTATCTCGGGTATCTCCCATTTCTCCCACCCTTGAGTTCAGAAGCTGCTCCATGTCCATCTCATTTCACTGACACCACATTGGTTCTAAAGACCTCTTATGCTTTGACTCGTACAAATCTATCACTCAATCAATTAATCATTGTGTCGTAATAACTTATAGTCAGTCATTTTACGTTACCACTTAGATTGTAAATATATTTAAGATATAATTAAAACGGTTTTAGTATTTGTGTATTGAAATGTACGCATGTTTGCTGTACTTCAGTAGTATAAAAGGAAAATATTTACTTAACTGGGCCAGCAGAAAATAAAGACAAAATAAACAAATTACATTCCGTAAGAATGCTTGAAAGTCAAACTCAGTTAGATGTTGGAAACTAAAAGATTTAGTTATAAGTATACTATTTTTAATTACGCTTTTCAGGAATATTCAACGTACTCTGGTGAACAAATAAGTTAACTAACTTCGCAACGATGTCTATCGGTTGTATCAGCAACTCCTGCGAACCATATTTTCGAACAATTATCGCGATTACTGATTTTAAATGTTAATGCGTAGTTTTAAATAAAATTATGCAATTAAAGTGAAACGACTTGTTCGTTTATGTTAAATTGCTTTTTGTTGGTGGCACTTGATACTAAATAACATATTTAGACAAACTGAGTAAAAATATTACTTATTAATTTTCAGTATTGTCTATGAGGTTATCCACACATATCTTTGCAATAATTTCGTATTCATGCCAATAAATTTTTCAAGAATTGTAGCTGAAAATATTTATTCATCCTTGCTTTACCTGGGACTTAAACCCAGAACATCCAGTACCGAACGCTGGCACGCAAAAACTATGCTACAAAAAAATGTCGGTGATAGACGCTTTGATGTACCTTTCAAACTCTTATGTTTAAAGTGGCCACTCGTATGTTTGCAGGATGCGTAGCACATCGTTCAACAGTACACCTATAATAAGGGAAGGGGTGGGGACGCAACTGGCCATTCCCACGGGCCTGCGATGAGAGCGGGAGGTGAACTAGGCCTAGGGGAACCAGTCCTCACAACGTTTGACGCCAACAGTAACTGCGTGACTGCTTAGTCGTTAGTGGCAAGAAAACCCTTTTGTCATCACTGACATCATAAACACCTATGAACCCTCATCATTCTGCATTTTGAAATAACTTGAATGTGATGATTATATTTTCTGTAGAATATGCCGGTCAGCACGCAAATAGTAAATATTTTTTTGATTACTATTTTGGTGGAAGATTTTAACTAACTAGTTGCAGAGGCTTCAACATATTTTTCTCGGCCGTGAACGTTTGTAGCATACAATTCCCGTTCGATAACTTTGGTTGATACAGAGGCCTGGAAGATGGAAGTTATCGCAGGTTATTTGGAACATCTTTGTCTTATGCTTTATGGCCACTGTCCACTTCAACTCCTTTATGTTCCTAGTTGCGGGCATTGATTTTATCCTACTGTTCTATTTCGAAGGGTGTGTAGGGTGTCGTAACAATCGACGCAATTCTCATTGCAACACCAAATCGGTTCGTTATTTTTTCGTAGCTGAAGGCCAAATGATTTCGCCTTTTTGAAGTCCAAGAGGACCAATATATCCGTGCTTGATAGCTAACAGAATGTTTGCAAACAATCTGTACTACTGTAGCTGTTTGATGAATTCCCCTTTTTCAAGGCCACTTAATGACAGAATTTTGTGGCATGACTTTAAGGAACTATCGTCAAATATAACGTCGCATAAAACGTTATCAGAATGGGATTTGCGCTACGATAGACTAACGACGTCACCTAAAGAATAACTTTAGTACTCCGTCGGTTCCTTTTGATATTTTTGACAGATAACTCATATATTTAATTTAAATTGCACAAGGTAACTGTAATTAATGACACACTGTTTATGGCAATCATTTTCTGCAATGGAAAATAGATGATTTCTTTTTTTCTGGTTACACAGAGGGTTTAATCACAAAATTTGTGAGAAAGTGAAGAGATTCGGGCGGCTCGTAACATCGAGATCTTGAGCCGATCATGGTGAAGTGAGGTGAGTATGGACCAGCAACGGAAGAGATCCCCGAGAAAACCTGCCAACCAGCGGCATCGTCTNAAGGCTATGTTTAGACATATTAGTAGTATGCGTTATCAGTTTGTGAAATTGCTATCAACTTTTATTTGTACTTATACTATTACAAATATTGTTATTTTTTAATTTTTTTATTCTAATACATAAATTCTTTTTTGTCGAAGCAACTGGCATCATGAATGTTACACGGTGTCATTTAAGCAATTAATTGTTTTAATTATGAATATTTGTAATAAGTAAATTTAGGGTAAACATTTAGTTTATTTTCCCTTAATTTTACTTTTTGTTCCCCACACCATGATCTTGGTGTCACTGCTCATTCTTATAGTCACTGTGTACCGTAACATTATACGCTCATGTCTTGTTCTGTAATAACTGGTTACAACTGAATACTTGTATCTCAGTATTTTTCATTAGTTATGCTTATTTGTCACATCATAATCTTGCGTCGTTTATTGTTTATATTATAACAATGTTGTCCTAATAATAAACTATCATACAGTGTTCAATTGTTAACAACTTTTAAAATTATAATACTTGTAAATTTGTGGTTGTTAACTGATTGTCACTGCAATGTAAAAATTTGGTGTTTTAGAGGCCCAATGATTTCTTTATTTTTATTCATCATCGTTTATCAATTCAATCTATGGTGAGTAATTTTAAAGTTTTCTAATATAACCATTGTAAATTAGTGTGATTAACTATTCATGTTATTAAATAATTTTCATTGGTTTGACTTCTGCAAGTTGCTTCTTGGATAAAAGTTTTTAGTTCACAAATGTTACCACAGCATGTCGAGGGCCGCAGTTGAGGCAGTATCAGAGCGTTGACCTGCCACCACTGCAATACGGGTTCGGTTCCTGGCAATGTCAACCGGGATTTTTGAATGTGGCTATCGTGGTTGGTGAGTTATCTCGGGTATCTCCCATTTCTCCCACCCTTGAGTTCAGAAGCTGCTCCATGTCCATCTCATTTCACTGACACCACATTGGTTCTAAAGACCTCTTATGCTTTGACTCGTACAAATCTATCACTCAATCAATTAATCATTGTGTCGTAATAACTTATAGTCAGTCATTTTACGTTACCACTTAGATTGTAAATATATTTAAGATATAATTAAAACGGTTTTAGTATTTGTGTATTGAAATGTACGCATGTTTGCTGTACTTCAGTAGTATAAAAGGAAAATATTTACTTAACTGGGCCAGCAGAAAATAAAGACAAAATAAACAAATTACATTCCGTAAGAATGCTTGAAAGTCAAACTCAGTTAGATGTTGGAAACTAAAAGATTTAGTTATAAGTATACTATTTTTAATTACGCTTTTCAGGAATATTCAACTTACTCTGGTGAACAAATAAGTTAACTAACTTCGCAACGATGTCTATCGGTTGTATCAGCAACTCCTGCGAACCATATTTTCGAACAATTATCGCGATTACTGATTTTAAATGTTAATGCGTAGTTTTAAATAAAATTATGCAATTAAAGTGAAACGACTTGTTCGTTTATGTTTAATTGCTTTTTGTTGGTGGCACTTGATACTAAATAAAATATTTAGACAAACTGGGTAAAAATATAACTTATTAATTTTCAGTATTGTCTATGAGGTTATCCACACATATCTTTGCAATAATTTCGTATTCATGCCAATAAATTTTTCAAGAATTGTAGCTGAAAATATTTATTCATCCTTGCTTTACCTGGGACTTAAACCCAGAACATCCAGTACCGAACGCTGGTACGCAAAAACTATGCTACAAAAAAAATGTCGGTGATAGACGCTTTGATGTACCTTTCAAACTCTTATGTTTAAAGTGGCCACTCGTATGTTTGCAGGATGCGTAGCACATCGTTCAACAGTACACCTATAATAAGGGAAGGGGTGGGGACGCAACTGGCCATTCCCACGGGCCTGCGATGAGAGCGGGAGGTGAACTAGGCCTAGGGGAACCAGTCCTCACAACGTTTGACGCCAACAGTAACTGCGTGACTGCTTAGTCGTTAGTGGCAAGAAAACCCTTTTGTCACCACTGACATCATAAACACCTATGAACCCTCATCATTCTGCATTTTGAAATAACTTGAATGTGATGATTATATTTTCTGTAGAATATGCCGGTCAGCACGCAAATAGTAAATATTTTTTTGATTAATATTTTGGTGGAAGATTTTAACTAACTAGTTGCAGAGACTTCAACATATTTCCTCGGCCGTGAACGTTTGTAGCATACAATTCCCGTTCGATAACTTTGGTTGATACAGAGGCCTGGAAGATGGAAGTTATCGCAGGTTATTTGGAACATCTTTGTCTTATGCTTTATGGCCACTGTCCACTTCAACTCCTTTATGTTCCTAGTTGCGGGCATTGATTTTATCCTACTGTTCTATTTCGAAGGGTGTGTAGGGTGTCGTAACAATCGACGCAATTCTCATTGCAACAGCAAATCGGTTCGTTATTTTTTCGTAGCTGAAGGCCAAATGATTTCGCCTTTTTGAAGTCCAAGAGGACCAATATATCCGTGCTTGATAGCTAACAGAATGTTTGCAAACAATCTGTACTACTGTAGCTGTTTGATGAATTCCCCTTTTTCAAGGCCACTTAATGACAGAATTTTGTGGCATGACTTTAAGGAACTATCGTCAAATATAACGTCGCATAAAACGTTATCAGAATGGGATTTGCGCTACGATAGACTAACGACGTCACCTAAAGAATAACTTTAGTACTCCGTCGGTTCCTTTTGATATTTTTGACAGATAACTCATTAATTTAATTTAAATTGCACACGGTAACTGTAATTAATGACACACTGTTTATGGCAATCATTTTCTGCAATGGAAAATAGATGATTTCTTTTTTTCTGGTTACACAGAGTGTTTAATCACAAAATTTGTGAGAAAGTGAAGAGATTCGGGCGGCTCGTAACATCGAGATCTTGAGCCGATGATGGTGAAGTGAGGTGAGTATGGACAAGCAACGGAAGAGATCCCCGAGAAAACCTGCCAACCAGCGGCATCGTCTGGCACGATAACCACTTGCGAAAATCCAGGAGCGACCCGGCCGGGAATAGAAAACGGTTTACGTGGGTGGAGGAGGGGGGGGGCGTCTAACCTCTACACCACTACTGCCCCATGAATTTTGTGTAGGTAGAACCATAAATTTATGTGTTCATATAGAAAACTACATTTCTTACCGGTTAAATTATGTTGAAAGTGTGTATGCAAGTTAAATGGTAAAGAATTACAATATATAACGATAAAATTATTGACAGCGTTTCATTACTTTAATATTTTACTTTAGGCGGAGTTACATAACGTATGAGAAAACATTCATTTTTCAAACAATGCTTAAAAATAGTTTTCTGGATGTTCGTGAGTATAATGATTCCAGTGAAGACTGATGAAGCTGACTAAGCTACTTATGACTTATTTTGGAAGCGTCGCTATGACTAGAAATCCCGCGAATGCTAATTAAATGCCATAAATAAATAAATAAATATATATATATATATGTTTTTTCAAAGTGTTTTAGACTGACCTATGGCAAGTGACTGTCGCACAGGCTGCAGTGAGTACATTCCGATGATTTCCAAACGAAATGTTTAGGATTACAGCAACGTTTTCTAAGCTATAGAGCTGGCAGATATTAGTTATCAAATTCGTTGGTTCTGGAACAATTTTTTTGTTAATGTGATTTATTCTTGACCTTTAGTACCTGTAGTTAGCATGACTTTGTTCATCACAGTACGGATTTAAGTGACTTCAAAATATGTTTTGAGAATATTGGAAAGCCACTACTCAATACGTCTGAGTCCTGAAATTGCAAGTGCCGGCACTGCAAATTATTTATAACACTAATCATGCTCTCGCGCAGGCACGCGTTCACACACCTACACATACGCACACACACATACAAATATAACTCTTCAACATTTACCGAGAACGAAGTTGCAGAGCGAAGGACAGGCATCACACATGTATTACCGGAAACTCTATTGATCGTATAGTATGTGTTTATGGTCAAAACATTTCTGGGTTAATATCCAGTCATTTTTAGCGGATAAGTTTACAATTACACCTCTCTCTTCTCAATGATGATACGTGCTCAGCGCTGAATATCCAGTATGATATAACATTATTATGCTCTGATTTACAATGGTTTTATGCTGTACGTGACAACTAAACCCTTAGTCCTGGAAGGGAAACGAAATTTTTGTATCTTGAATGGAAAGTGAAACACGCAATTCTCTGCCTACCAGTCAATCGTCCTGGCTACTGCACAAAAATATATCTTTATATTCAGGGAACGTATAGGGTGAGGCACATATAACATGTTGTTCTCATTGTTGTCTTTAAGACACGTAGCTTGGAGCATGCATATACCTCAGCATATAGGAATTACATAATTACTGTTTACTGTGATGGAAAAAAACCTAGGAACCGGTAGCCAGAAGCAAAACTAGATCTTTGCGAATCATATCTGAACGAAATGCAGCGTTTGTAAACTGACGTTTTGATAACAAATTAAGTTATATATTTCATAAGATTTTAGGGAAGGATCTCGGTTTACAGAAAGACCGCGAAAATAGTTATTTGAGAGAGTGTCACTTTAATAACGTTTTTCACTCGTTATTAGAAGCATGAAAAAAGTAAACGACTACTTTTTATTGATTACTTACACTCTTCACTCTGCACTTTTTAGGTCTTTTTTTTTCACAGATCTGCAAGTATGAGGCGCAATATGCGTGATTTACATTGTAAAATAACAGCAAAATTTTCAACCCTATTTTTTTGTTTTTTATTTTTAGGTATATTATACTACCATCTAGTTATATACACTGAAGAGCAAAAAAAAACTGGTATAGGCGTGCGTATGCAAATAACAGAGGAATGGAACCAATCAGAGTAACGCGATGCGGTCGGCAGCGCCTATATAGGACAACAAGCGTCTGGCGAAGATGCTAGAACGGTTACTGCTGCTACAATGACAGGTTATCCAGATTTAAGTGAGTTTGAACGTCGTGATATAGTCGGTGCACGAGAGATGGAACATAGCATCTCCGAGGTAGCGATAAAATTTCGATTTTCGTGTACGACCATTCCACGAGTGTACCGCGAATATCAGGAATTCTGTAAAACATCAAATCATCGACATCGCTGTGGCNGTGTACGACCATTCCACGAGTGTACCGCGAATATCAGGAATTCTGTAAAACATCAAATCATCGACATCGCTGTGGCCGGAAAAAGATCGTGAACGAACGGGATTAACGACAACTGACGAGAATCATTAAATGTGACAGACGTGCAACCCTTTCTCAAATTGGCGCAGATTTCAATGCTAGGGAATTAACAAGTGCCAGCGTGCAAACTATTCAATGGACCATCATTGATATCGGCTTTTGGAGTCGAAGGGTTTTCAAAATTGCTCAGTTCACAGTGAACAGCATATACTAAACAAAAAGGGATAATAAACGAAGAGTTTCCGGGAGATTAGTTTAGTGATAGGGTCAAGAAGGATGTGTGCAAGGGGGGGGGGGGCGAAGGGATTCAATGTGTGAGTGTGGTGTTAGTATCTTCATGATTTGAACAGCAGAGGGAACGAGGGATCGCAAATATTTTGGAGAAATTAAATTTTAAAATATGTTCCAGCTATAGCCAGTGACGGACTGAAGAGGACAAGTGAAAGTTCTTTAATGAAACCAGATTTATTTTAGGAGCTAGGGATTTGCGGTCTTCCTAAAAATACACTCACGTGTATAATAAATGCAAAACCAAATGAAACAAAACTCACAATAAATGGAAAGCAAGGTATGACATAAAAATTACTACAATTTGATGATTATTGTGCATGCCAAGACGCAGCAGCGCCCTTGGAATTGGTATGCATATGCTTATAAACAGATAACTGTTGAGGATCGATACAAGTGCAGGTATTCATTACCAGTGAGCTGTAAACGTTCCTAATGGAGTCAGTATGGCTCGTGGATGTGAAAGGGCACCTTTAAAATATCTACGTTTGAAGTTAGAACGGGACCGAATAATCGGCTTGTGTGAAGGAAGATTTTCATATCACGTAATTGCTGCTCATGGAGGAATAATACCACTACTGTGATGCGCGTATGGAATATGGATGAGTCGAAAACCCGGAACTGCTCCACGAAATTCGACATCATAACGGGATGACAGATTCTTAATCTTCATTGTAGTGACGGACAGATCGGCTTCGTCTCGAGTTGGAATACTGCAACATGTTTGTAATTGTTTGCTTTAACTGTTTGACGGCACCTGTTTCGCAGAGGACTGTATACCTGCATTCCTTTGCGGAGGATTCCCTTGAGTCTCAACCAACGACCACTCAGGCTACAATAGGCTCACTAAGACACCCATTGACGTGCAGAGTGTCAATATGTCATGTTTTTGGATGCTTCCCGCTTCAACTTGGATGAAAATTATGACCACAAACGCATTTTATGAATGCATTGCCCAGCGTCACACTGCACGAACGATGGGCGTGATGGTTTGGGAAGCAATTAAGTATCATATGCGATCTCTGCTGTAACGAATTGTAGGCACTCTCACCAGCAACCATTACATAAAGGAAGTTGCTGAAGTAGAAGTCGTACCCTTCCTTCAGCAAACTTCTGGAGGCATAGTTCCCAACCTTATGGTACCAGAAGTACTGAGGCCGCCTTCGAAGCAAGGCAGATACCTCTTCTTACCTGATTTGCATGCTCACCCGATATGCATTCTAAATTTATTGCGCATAATTACTATGGGTAAAAATTTACTTAAAATTGTTTTCTAAAAAATTAGCAAATTATTAAATAAATAATAACAGTCAGAATTTTTTTATTAACCAGCATTCATTGTTTTCCAATCTGCCTTCGTTATTGGTGTTGGACGGATGGATGACACAAAGAACTATTTGAAGTTAGCTTTTTTCGGTCATCTCCCTCGCTTAATTATTGACGAAGGGCGATCCCTGCATTGGAAGATATCCACTGCAGGTAGCTGGTGACCCTGACGAAGGCAGCTGGTCGTCCTGCGGGGCAATCCCTGACCCCGAAGGACACGATGCCCACTTCGGTGTACTGTCCATCAGCCTCCTCGACTATCAGAGGGCCACCACTGTCGCCCTGACAACAGTACAGCGAGTAATGATGGTCACTACACACACTATCATTAATACAAAGAGTATCACAATTTATTGTGTGACGCACACTACTTAAATAAAACTGCTGCACATATGAACCTGGGCATTACACTTTTACACTCGAATTTCACTAAAACAGAGCTTGAGAAAGGATTTCCCTGTCTACACTTTCTGAACAGCGACTGAGTGGTTTTTGTAACTAACGAAAAATTTNAGAGCTTGAGAAAGGATTTCCCTGTCTACACTTTCTGAACAGCGACTGAGTGGTTTTTGTAACTAACGAAAAATTTAAATGAATGTTTGAAGAAAATTATTGTGGTGTGGCATTCAACAGACATGTATGTATACAAGTTACCCCCTTCCCCACAGTGGTATTTAACAGCCATAAGTTTGTATAGAAATAATACGTTTTCAGAAAATGTTTATTAAATAGTGCGTTAACATTATTTAAAGTAGAATACTCACATTGCATGGACTCCTTCCGTCAACCCCAGTAGTACAGATATTGGATGCTCGAAGGTTAAAACCAAAAGTTGTTGCACACACTGAATTGGCGATAACTGTAACGTCAGCGTACAGAAGGTTTGCTGATGCTGTGTTTGTNCAAAAGTTGTTGCACACACTGAATTGGCGATAACTGTAACGTCAGCGTACAGAAGGTTTGCTGATGCTGTGTTTGTTGCTGCAGACAAAAATCGTATGATTAAATTTTTTTTTCACAATTTGGATTACATATATGATAGCTGATATTAGGGAAATCGTATTAAATTAGTCAAATTTTGGCCAGGTAAAATGGCTAAGGAGATAATACCTGGTCTTATAAGGTTTTTTGACAACTCTCACTTACTAGAAATAATTCTAACTGTATATAGTGGAAACAAGTGGATGCCAGAATGCCACTTCAATCAACGCATTTTGTAATAGNAGAAATAATTCTAACTGTATATAGTGGAAACAAGTGGATGCCAGAATGCCACTTCAATCAACGCATTTTGTAATAGTTTTCAGTGAAATAATGGTTCTACGCATAGTAAACCTCTCTTAATTTGCTACTCTAGGAATTCACTGACCCATATTCTTGCGAACTAATAAATAAAACAGTGATACAATATGAGAACTCAGAATTTCATTTATACTTTATTAAATGGCAACTGATATTATACAATAATAATTCCATACCCTAATACCACAAATATAGGTTGAAGAATAATTACGCAAAAAAATGTGACGGACAAATTAATATATTACAAAGAAAACCACAAGCATATTTTTATTCATCATCATATAAGTCTTAAATAAAGTGAAGACTTAGAGATACAGGACGAGAGAAAATCAAGATGCTTTTGTTCCACGTAGATCTGACCCATGGTTGGAAGTTGTATATTGCCAAATGTTTTAAAACTTGGTATTATGTCTATGCTTTTAAATGTAAGAAAAAACTAATTATTAAATATATAGTTGTTCCGCTTCATTACTACTCAAGTACTGTTTATCTTTCTTCATAAAAAGTACTTAGATTGTANTTAAATATATAGTTGTTCCGCTTCATTACTACTCAAGTACTGTTTATCTTTCTTCATAAAAAGTACTTAGATTGTAAGTAATTGCCTCATTGGCTGCTTCATCGTCAAATATTTAAATATAAGAATTTTTATAAGTGTTTAGAAATTTTTTTTAGCTCAAATGCAACGACGAGGCATTCGAATGTAATATACCAAAACAATCACCCTAGTTGAGAAAAAAATGTGTTTGGTGGTAACAACGCCTTGCTATAGCAGGATCCGGGTAGTGTTTTTCCAAATTTTTTTCCTATAGTTTCTACAGANTAGAAATTTTTTTTAGCTCAAATGCAACGACGAGGCATTCGAATGTAATATACCAAAACAATCACCCTAGTTGAGAACAAAATGTGTTTGGTGGTAACAACGCCTTGCTATAGCAGGATCCGGGTATTGTTTTTCCAAATTTTTTTCCTATAGTTTCTACAGAAAGGCTCCCTTTCGGTTTTTGCTNTATAGTTTCTACAGAAAGTGTAAAAGTTTGTAAAATTTAAATAATATTACATAAATGCTAAGAAAACATTTATAGTGTTGAAAATAAATATTTACTGTACTATATACACAACGAATGACTATACGTTTGAATTAAAAACTTTTATGAATGTTTAAAGATAACTTAAATTTTTAATAAATATATTACGTGAATTCGAAAGGTATGATTAACCAATAGCATACTTATGAAAGGTGTCTAAAAAAATTAAAACATTTTATCGCATATTTGTGTTTGAATAAATAGTTACTTACAAAATATAAAAATTAATTAAAATAGCGGTAAAAGATTTATTATAATTTATTTTCTATAATTCCTGATATATAGGTTTTTATTGAATTTTGATAATCGTTTACATAAAACCTAATTTGATGTGGTTCCTATAATAAAATATACTCTCGGTTTCTACACACTTTAAGAATCAAACGTTTGAAAAATCACCACATATATGACGTTCTTCATTGTATCCTAAATACGCCATGTAGTCTATCACTAGCTTTCTATATACGTGTTAGCATAAAAATGCTTTTTTTTATTCAAATGAAATTTCAATTATATTTTATTTATAGATTATACTATTTCATTTATTTTAAAATGAATAAAAAGAGGGGGATACATGTGTATTGGTAATGCCTAGTAAGATATAGTTTTTGTGCAAAATACCATTTCAATGAGTGCGCACGAATGGAGTGCATTGTCCCTTCGGTGTTATTTTTATACCTGACTAAGCTTTGTTTTTGCATGAGGCCGAGGAATATATTTGAAGTAGAACTTTAGCAGGGCTTCAGAAAAGTTGCAAGTAATGTGAATGGACCATATTTTCCATATGACAGTTTTTAATAAAGAAATAGTTAACACTTCACTAGCAACAAAAAAAATTAATTTTATCGTTAATTTTATAACGGTTTTTCCAGTACTGTTAAAAATTATATATTTAAAATAAATAAATGTCTGTTTCAGTACAGAAAATAATAATTTATGATTCTCATAAGAGGTGCTTATGAGCATCACTATAATACATGTTTGATAAATTGCAGAGCTGACAATGAGGTGGACTGTTTGAAAAAGGACACGTATGAGTTTCTGACAGGACGAAATCCAGGTAATTTATTTAAACTGAGACAACAGAATAACCGGAAATGGAAGCGTCGAATGACAAAAAGTGTCCAAGTAAACCCTCACATTTATAAGGACTATAATTTAAGCTCGCAAAGTTAACTAACAAACGCCCCATCTGGAGGGGTTGGGAAGGGAGGGTGAGACGTTTAAATATAAATGACAACCCTTATGTTTAAATATAGACAAGAATTATACGTCAATAAGTTTGAAATATTGATTCGGAAAAGTTTTTGCGATTTGTTTTAGATGGCGTTGTAATCGGTGCAACGTTAATTACCCTTGGTTGTATTTATTGGTAACCACCACGTTTCATTCCAGTAGAAATCCACTATACAAATGACCACGTTCGTATCTTCGACATATTGTTTGACCTGTGACAGATGGTGCTACAGGCAGTGAGAAGTGGGTCAGCTACTAGATATGTTTGCAAAGAGGACCCCATGATGTAATGCATTATGCATCTACGTTGACGAAACGTAAACTTCTAATGTTTCGAAACATGTTGATGTAATGAATGTTTGCAAAGAGACTCCTTGCCTATTAAGATCGAAGTGCTTGTTTTCGCGAGTCCCCTTGTGTGTCACCAGATGTTACACTGTACTTACAAAAATGTACATGCCGCTGTCTGTCACGCTATTATCACAGGTTGAACAACATGTTAGATACAAATCTGGTAGTTTGTAACGCGGATTTCTTGTGGGATGAAACGTGATATTTCCCAATTCATGTAATCATAGGTAATCCACTTTGTATCGATTACAGCTCCATCTATAACGAGTCGCAAAACTGTTTCTAGTAAATAATTTGTACGTATTGACATAGAATCCCAATCTGCAATAAAACATGGGGGTTCCCATTTGATATTTCAACGTTATCCACCCACTTCCCTTTCGAACCACCAGATGGGGCAAAGGTATGCTACGTTTTGTGGGCTTAAATTGTCCCCTTGTTTACTTGGAATCTTTTCTTCGTACGATGTATATATTTCGCTTTATTCCGTACTCTAAGGTTAAATAACTCATTTGGTGTAGTTAAAGTGTCTGGTTTTTATCTTACAACTTTCTGATTTAAGTACGTGTATTGACAAATATATCGAGAAAGAAATTCTAAATTTGGATAAATGCAATTTTTTATTTCAGTTTAGAAGTTACATAGGGTTTAATGGCTTGAAAGCTGTTGTTTTCGAAGAAGAGTAAAACGTGAATTAGATATTTCATTTACTATTTACTAGACTTATTTTACAGGAGATAATCGTAATCTAGTAATAGGNATTTCATTATTTTTATAATTATATAATTTTGTAGGCTGTCTTCGAATGTTTTTCCATACTTACTAAAAAAATCGGAAAATTTTCTACCGTACCGACATTTAATATCATTGGCGATAGAGATAAATTGTATGATTTCATAACTCACATAACACATAGAGTATGGCTATAATAAGAAAAGGTAAACAAAGGTATGTCGTAACTGTCTATGGGCACTAGGCACATGAATACGATTTAAAAAAAATATTCCTTTGCGTGCGGCTATTAAGCAAGCAGAATCACTCGATCCTTTCCGAAAACTAGCAACGGGTAATAGTGAAGAATGTAAGCTATGCGAATGAAATCCACACAGTTGTTTGGTTACCTTAAATTAAAATAAATAAAAATACTTTTACAATTTTTGCAACTATGAAAGACTCTAAGAAATTTAAAACATTAAAAAATTTCTTTCGATCAATTAATGAAACATATTTACAAGATATAACGCACGTTTAAAACTTCTATATTTTAAAATGTCTTTCTTGCGCATTGATCAAAGTAAAAGATCTAACTCTGTCGTGGTATATGTACGGACACAGTAATTGTACGTCTTGTCACATCAAACGCCACTACTTTCTAACGGCAGGCCTATAATATACCATCAATATGCACGTAAAATAATTGAAGCATTGTCTTCAAAATTTATTTAAAACAATTATAAGAATTCTGCTTTCATTAGTATAGCCCTAGGCATTACTGTTTTGCGTTCGCTACTTCCGACTACAAATATTTATTGACGCCTCCTTAGTCTGTTTAAAGAAAGTCANTTACCTTAAATTAAAATAAATAAAAATACTTTTACAATTTTTGCAACTATGAAAGACTCTAAGAAATTTAAAACATAAAAAAATTTCTTTCGTTCAATTAATGAAACATATTTACAAGATATAACGCACGTTTAAAACTTCTATATTTTAAAATTTCTTTCTTGCGCATTGATCAAAGTAAAAGATCTAACTCTGTCGTGGTATATGTACGGACACAGTAATTGTACGTCTTGTCACATCAAACGCCACTACTTTCTAACGGCAGGCCTATAATATACCATCAATATGCACGTAAAATAATTGAAGCATTGTGTTCAAAATTTATTTAAAACAATTATAAGAATTCTGCTTTCATTAGTATAGCCCTAGTCATTACTGTTTTGCGTTCGCTACTTCCGACTACAAATATTTATTGACGCCTCCTTAGTCTGTTTAAAGAAAGTCAGAATTAGGTAGTTTTTATCGAACGTCAGTAAAAGAACTTCTGGATGTGTTTAAGAAAAAAAGTTTCGTGTAGAAAGCGAATAATAATCACAAGTTGAGTAAATTTCATTTCTATTTATTTCTCTCTCTCGTGTGTGTATATATATAAAGATATATACACACACACGCCTCAAAAATTGTTTTACACCACCTGCAATGCGTTGCACATGACTGATGTTCACTGAGACAATCAGTGCATTAAAAAAAGGCATTCGTCACGTCCTGCGCGATTTTCTGTACAGACAGTGTGAATTTCATCCCATAATTTCGCTTGTGGCGTGAGCAACCCAGTAACTTAGAAATTCTGGCGGTGCAGAACGTTTTTTTAGTTGTGTATAAATACCTCCGAGAGATATAATAAAACACACCACTGGCATGATAAGAATATTAAGAAAACCGAAATGTGTACCGTGTTGAACTCTTCTGCATTTTTGAGGTCGTTTTATAAGAATTCAAAAACAACCTGAAAAAATTCTTGAAAGGCAAGTGAAAATTGTTGTTGGAACGTTATAAAACATCATATAAGTTTATTTTGTTGAAGAGTATATTACGAAACCCTAATTACAAATGCATTAAATTTTTCTGTGTGACCTGGTGAAATATGTTTTGTAGCACATAACATTTTACGGTATTTTAGGTCAACTACTACATTCGGCCAGGAGTGTTAATTTTTTTCAGTAATGGATCTGTTTATAGAATAATTACAAGCAACGTAACATTCAGTATTAATATTGAGAATTGTACAATAAGGTGCGCAGATATATGTTTGTTCACTATTTAAAAAATAGGTTATTTTGGAAACCATTAACTTATTTTGCTGGGTGAAAAATATACTCCAAACATTTAATAGATATATTTCTGTTGGTATAGTGGGTGAAAGAATTTAGTGTTTATGACAATGTGAAAATATATGCTAGGAATGCTTTGATACTGTTTATATGATGTCAAAACATTTTTAATTTATCGTTTTACTGATTTTTGTAACACTCAATAAATCTTAAAAAGTTTGCCTCCTCAATATTTCTCAGAAATATCAATGTTTGTAAGTTACATGTACTTACTGCTCGAAGTTCTCCCAAAGCCACTGACGATAGCATTCGCTCCAGCGAATGTTGTTGAAGTCTGTGATAAAGCGGGGAGTCGGATAGCATTGATGATACCTATTTACGAAAAAAACATATTTCTTTTGTTTCTNAAAACATTTTTAATTTATCGTTTTACTGATTTTTGTAACACTCAATAAATCTTAAAAAGTTTGCCTCCTCAATATTTCTCAGAAATATCAATGTTTGTAAGTTACATGTACTTACTGCTCGAAGTTCTCCCAAAGCCACTGACGATAGCATTCGCTCCAGCGAATGTTGTTGCAGTCTGTGATAAAGCGGGGAGTCGGATAGCATTGATGATACCTATTTACGAAAAAAACATATTTCTTTTGTTTCTNCAGTCTGTGATAAAGCGGGGAGTCGGATAGCATTGATGATACCTATTTACGAAAAAAACATATTTCTTTTGTTTCTGCTCTTTGCCAATGTATGTTTACTTGTTTAAGTATTAAAACACAATAACTTCACTTTTCCACATTTTCAAAAAAACTAATTAATTTTTTTAGCATGGGACATTAAAAAATTGTTTTGATAAATACACCTCTAGGAATATACTAAATACGATATGTTCGCAGCTGAGTCTGTATAATGTTTTTACTGGTAGCATAAAGTTTCATTAANTAGGAATATACTAAATACGATATGTTCGCAGCTGAGTCTGTATAATGTTTTTACTGGTAGCATAAAGTTTCATTAACTGTCAGAATTGCAAACAAGTGTATATATATTTATTTTTTCATTTTCAGAAAAATAAGCAACACTGGACTTGAAATGTGTAACAATTTTATTAAATTTTTCCTAAGCATTAAAAANGCATTTTCAGAAAAATAAGCAACACTGGACTTGAAATGTGTAACAATTTTATTAAATTTTTCCTAAGCATTAAAAATAATATCACAAGTAATACTTTTTGATATAGCAAAAAAATATTATAATGCAAAGAAGACAAATTGGGTTATTTAATAAGTTATTCCTAAATTTTCTGGTATAATACGTAGTAATGAGAAGTGGTGGAAAATAATATGCTCATTCATGTGATAACCTGGGATGAAGTGCCAGAAATATTGGTTTTAAATACAAGGCTAAAAGTCTCACATTACAACCTGGAACGATAACTACCGGCTTTATTTTCCAACATTAGATTATTTAAGTTAATTTTTAAATATATTTCGTGGAAGGTAAATCTTGTCACTATAATTAACACCAAAAGTCACATTAACAAGACTAGTAAGGGGGNGGGGGGGGGGGCACATGTGCATGCTTTCCCATACCAGTTGCCACCCTTACTACTCAAGTCATAAGCTTGCAATAAAATGCGAAATTAACTTTTTTGATAAAAGTAAATAATATTTTATTTAAATCTAGACAGATAATATTATTAAATATAAAACTGAAAAATAGGACCGGGTATTTAAGAATTATTTCCACTGTAAAACGTTAATTTATCATTTACTTCTCATATGACACAGTACTCAACCTTTACTTCCATAACGCCTTAAATATTTATAATGCAATGGCATGTGCTCCCTGTGGCCCCCGTTATACATTTGCACGTTTGACGTTCAAGACAAGAGTGTTTCAAAAGAGAGTGTATTATTTTTTTTGCCACTACATATATTTTCAAATAATAAAATCACAAACAAATAAAGGATTATATATAATGCAATGGTAAATGGCTGTAAACGATGTATGTAATAAATGTAGGGTATTTTGTGAGAGAGTACATACTGTTGAAGGCGACGAGAGAGGAGAGCCTCAGCAGGCCTATGTCGTTGGCGATTAGCAGCTGGCTGTAGCTGGCGTGGATGAGTGCTTGGCGTGCCTCCTGCGTCACTGAGCCCGGCTGCACTGTGGCTCTGCTGGTCGCACCCAGTGTCACTTCAAACGACGAGAAGCTGCGCCGAAAAAAACATTGCTTGACCCCGCATGGCTCAAGACTTTGGATTTACACAATACTGCCGTTACTCAACTTTGTTTACATAAAGGAAACGTCTGTGTGACCTCAGTTTATCTGAAAATTTTCATGTTCGCATGTGCCTGTACATTCGTACAGATGATATACTCAATTATAAGGTACCATTGGTTTCTTTAGCTATAATTTCACAACTACACTATCCGATATTGTTTGTGCTTCGCGAAAACNTTATAAGGTACCATTGGTTTCTTTAGCTATAATTTCACAACTACACTATCCGATATTGTTTGTGCTTCGCGAAAACAAATTTAGCTC
Source organism: Clitarchus hookeri (assembly GCA_002778355.1). Lineage (NCBI taxonomy): Eukaryota > Metazoa > Arthropoda > Insecta > Phasmatodea > Phasmatidae > Clitarchus > Clitarchus hookeri. Next base: position 250,908 of record NQII01003867.1, on the reverse strand, counting down.
CTTTTGAATATTAAGAAGAGGATTTAAAGGAGACGTCATACGATTTTTTCTAGAATGGTCTATCTNAAATTTAGCTCCTTTTGAATATTAAGAAGAGGATTTAAAGGAGACGTCATACGATTTTTTCTAGAATGGTCTATCTATCACTACGAATAATATATAATCTGTAGAGCATAAATTATCGTAAGAAAATGAAATAGCAGATATGGATTTGAAACTCTTATAATTTNTAATATATAATCTGTAGAGCATAAATTATCGTAAGAAAATGAAATAGCAGATATGGATTTGAAACTCTTATAATTTGCCTTGTTTGATGCGTAAATTATAATTCTAATATTACAATTATTTTTTCCATTTCGTATTTTAGGGTCAGCAATTAGAATTAACAATAACATTTGTAATTTTTGTCGACAGTGCAGTGCTAACTCACCACTCGTTCATGGTTGCGTATTTTAAAATACGATTTACAAAACATTTACTTTAAAGAAGAGCAGGATATAATTCTGACAATGATTAAGTCATGCTTCCTACAGCTATCAGGCTACTTTTACACAATCGATACCAGCAGTTTTTAGAAATATCTTATAAAATATTTTTGTAAACTTCCCATGAAGCTTTTTAAATACGTTATAAATAAACACAAAGAAAAATCACCAAGTTTCTCGAAACAACAGGCCTCTGCGGTAGACGTAGAACTCCACATTGCATGAACTGTTTAACTAACACAGTTTCATAGTGGTCTGGGTATTAGTTTTGGGCAAAGCATTAATGATGAATTAAAGATTTATTTAAATAAAGTTTTGGGAGTAATTTCGATTGATTAACTGCGTTGTAAATATAAAAATTTGTTATGAAAACTGTTTTAAAGTAGTATTTTGCTGACACTTAATTGTTAATAGCACGGACATCGTACGACNTAATATATAATCTGTAGAGCATAAATTATCGTAAGAAAATGAAATAGCAGATATGGATTTGAAACTCTTATAATTTTCCTTGTTTGATGCGTAAATTATAATTCTAATATTACAATATTTTTTTCCATTTCGTATTTTAGGGTCAGCAATTAGAATTAACAATAACATTTGTAATTTTTGTCGACAGTGCAGTGCTAACTCACCACTCCNAGCAATTAGAATTAACAATAACATTTGTAATTTTTGTCGACAGTGCAGTGCTAACTCACCACTCCTTCATGGTTGCGTATTTTAAAATACGATTTACAAAACATTTACTTTAAAGAAGAGCAGGATATAATTCTGACAATGATTAAGTCATGTTTCCTACAGCTATCAGGCTACTTTTACACAATCAATACCAGCAGTTTTTAGAAATATCTTATAAAATATTTTTGTAAACTTCCCATGAAGCTTTTTAAATACGTTATAAATAAACACAAAGAAAAATCACCAAGTGTCTCGAAACACAATCAGGCCTCTGCGGTAGACGTAGAACTCCACATTGCATGAACTGTTTAAGTAACACAGTTTCATAGTGGTCTGGGTATTAGTTTTGGGCAAAGCATTAATGATGAATTAAAGATTTATTAAAATAAAGTTTTGGGAGTAATTTCGATTGATTAACTGCGTTGTAAATATAAAAATTTGTTATGAAAACTGTTTTAAAGTAGTATTTTGCTGACACTTAATTGTTAATAGCACGGACATCGTACGACACATTCTCCCGGTGGCCTTGACAACTTCCTTAATGCGACACGGTCACGTGACGAGGAGGCGAAACTGAAAATGGTTCGTAACTCACAGGACGATGAAGAATTCGCACACCAAGTTGGTAGTCATGAAGATCGGTGCGCAATGTACCTTGCACTCATTGAGCATCGATTTGTGACGTAAGTTAAAAATATCTTAACCCCATTCATCAACATTTCCAAACTCTCTGACAGCAGCTGGAACAGAAGGCTTTCCTGTATCCCAAATTGCATGAGAATATTTGTGGGGATACCCAACCAGTGTCGGAGTACGGTCGTATGGAAATGAGAAATCCAGAGACAAAATGGTTATGCGGTCTTTTTCATCCCAACGAACTAAACCATTAACAGTTGAGCGATGCATTAGTAGTGTATGTGCCGGTAGTGAAGAAGAAGCAAAATGCTATGCTGTAATCTCGTGTGAACAGTAACTATTATTTTTAATTCTCATTTATTCTTGTCTTACAACTCAGTTCAACTGTATTTCATGTTTCGATAGATTGCAAATGAAATGTGAGGTCACTACACTTCACAGATTCATACTGGCTGGCAATATGATGGCCTACCTCGCATAAACTCCACCATTTAATTTTTATATATTTTCTTCTTCTGTGATATANTAATTCTCATTTATTCTTGTCTTACAACTCAGTTCAACTGTATTTCATGTTTCGATAGATTGCAAATGAAATGTGATGTCACTACACTTCACAGATTCATACAGGCTGGCAATATGATGGCCTACCTCGCATAAACTCCACCATTTAATTTTTATATATTTTCTTCTTCTGTGATATANAGGCTGGCAATATGATGGCCTACCTCGCATAAACTCCACCATTTAATTTTTATATATTTTCTTCTTCTGTGATATATTTCTTTAATAGAAAGTCACTTGTATTCTAAACCTGAATCAGTATCATTAGCCACTGAAATATTATCACTGAGTGTTAGTAAATAAGCCGCTAGCAACAGGCAAATTAATAGACTGAGATGTAATTATGGGAATAATGCGTTCCACTAGAATACAGAAAATGTCACCATCGTATAGCGAAATTCAGTCGCCGAAATAATCAGTGAAATTCAGACCCCGAAATTATCAGTGTGATGCAACTGACTTCATTTTCACTGAATCCACAGATATGTAGCCGTTTTGATTATTTCAAGTGTATAACGTAGCTCGCGTCTCACCCTTGCAAGCAGTGAGCAGCGGTGAGCACCCACTCACTGGAGATGAGTGAGCCACCGCAGAGACTGACTCCTCCCATGATGATGTACGCCTGCCATGGGATCTCCCCTTGAGAGACTGCAATGCCGCTGATGATGCGGATTGCTGGCTTCACGTACACCTTCCCAGCATTCTCTGTAGCATCATCACAGCACAAATATACCGGCCATTAACTTCTCATATAAAGCTGGCGCAGTTACCAACAACCTTTCCATATCTCGCCCGTTAGAAAAAATATCCTCATTAGAATNTTCTCATATAAAGCTGGCGCAGTTACCAACAACCTTTCCATATCTCGCCCGTTAGAAAAAATATCCTCATTAGAATAGCGTCGTTAAAACGAAACTAAGGATATTAAAATTTTTATATGTAGGTACAAATGTATACAAATTGTAATATAAAAAATGCACGCATGCGGCAAGTTGCACTAAAAATGTTTCCTTCAAATACCAAGCGGACTTTATAAAAGTAAGCAAACGCATGAAATTGCTAACTATCGCCATTTCATAAGCACGTTCTGTACACTACTATTTTTTGTACTATGTTATCATTTGGGCCTTTCATCAATGAACCAGTTTTCATGGACCTATTTTAACAATGCTAACAGGCAGTAAGAAATACTTGAAATAATAAACAGTATGTTAAAGCTGATAATTTTTTTCCAAACGGTACTAAAACTTTATTATTTCTATGATAACTTTTAATTGCAATGTAAAAGAAAACATTTCTAACATTGCATTAGCGTGCGAATTTATTATTGGTTCACTTACTTGAATTGTGGTTTTATTTGCTGATAGAATTCAGTTCGAGAAGCATGGAATAGATATATTTTAATGTCCTATTAAATGCATCCCGAAAAATGTACTGCTATGTGTATTTAATCATCGCATAACACTTTATATGGAGTACTCCGCAAGGAAAACTTCACGTAATTTTACGTAACTATGACGTTTTATTAAGTGACGAACATTGATACAGCCACATACCGTAAGCTGTAAAACTAAATAAAACATTCTAAACTCGTTCATGATTGTACGAATCTTACACAGGCTAACTAAATATTGTTACAATCGCGCACTATTTGATTAAAACACAGTATGTGATATTATTTAAATCTCTATGAATGATCACAAAACGAAATAAATACTAACAAAATTGTTCAAATGGTTTGGTATAAACAGTGTTTTTTTAATGCGTAACGACGTGTACCAAGGATAAAATTTAATAAGAAATAGAAAATGATTATTATACACCAATTTTTTTAAATAGTCCCGAAATCGAGGAAGTTTAAAGGGTGGCAAATATAAAATAAAATTGTACATATTTAGATGAATAGACACTGTTATATACCAAATCAATATTAATGCACTGAAAATGATAAAAAATGTTGATGATCAAAAATAATATGACATGGAACTGATTGTGCATACAATAATTAAATAAAAATTCCTATAAAATAATTTTTTACATCTTTTTGACAATTCAACAAACATTGTGAATTTATAAGTTGTTATTGCAGACGTCATAAAATTGTAATTTTAAGTTGGGTGGAGAAAATACAAGAGTATTTGAAAGAACGTAACATAGCAAGTAATTATATCAACAGAAGTGAACAAAGTGGTCAAAACTTAAGGTTTGTAAGGTTTTTAAAAAAAATGTCAGCTACAAGTAAAGTATTCACAAATTACAGACTAAAGATGAGGAAACCCGATCTCGTTGGCTGCGCACAACCAGTCTCCGTGTCGCAACATTGAACTGCTTTTCTGCCAATACGCCTAGCAAAAACGGCGTGGATAGGATTTAACGTTGGCATATTGTTTAGTAAAAAAGTGAATTCAGTTGTTTCTATACTTCCTCCAAACAATTATTAATGCAATTTGCTTAAAATCAAATTGGTAAAAGTATTTTATTAATATAATAGAGCTTACCATAAAAAATTATGATTTAAACAAACACGTGCATCATTGTTGACCATGGTGACTTTGGCAGTTGTGTTCCTTTTGGGTAGGTAAATTTTTGTTACATGCTCAGAACACTAATTATTATTCTACCTCATCTTAAGTATACGTCACAGCTATGTCAGCTCCATTAAATCACATAGCACGAGCAGTAGAGACGAGCAGAATGCGGCGGCGGTGGCGTAACAACGCGGGTCGTCTTACCATCCTGAGGAGTGGTGCCTGGGACGAGCCCAGTGCTGTTCTCAGGCTGGAAGTCCTCGGCGGCGGCGTACACACGCTGCCACTCCTGAGCCGTGTAACGCGGCTCGGGCTCCACGTATGGGTGCACAAACTTAAGGCCGGCCCAGCCGTCCACGGCCTTCGCCTGCACTCACAGCGCCCTTCACGTTAAACATACCGCATACTCGCTTACATCCATGCCCACCCACACACGTTTGAAAACAACTCCTGCTAGAAGATTTGTCTTATGGTTAGCCCAGCTTAGTATTATCTTGCAACCCATAATAGCTGAGATATAGGTAATTACATTTAAAGCACGCGTTGCAAGCCAGATACACTACTATGCACGATGCAGTTCACTGATTACAGATACTTCTAAACCGTCATAGCCATTCATTGGTTCGGATATTTTCCTATTTGCTCACACTTTGGTAACATTTTAAGAAACCTTTTAGTTCTAATCGGCTATAGCTAATACGTAATATATCGTCTCGAATGCCTTCCAGGAATTAAACACGAAATTTAAATAACTTTAATTATATCCAGTTTTTGAATTATTACATACATGAATACCCTATAATTATTTATTTCACCATTCAGCCCTTAAGTAAAAATGCTGTACAATGAAAATAATATTTTTTTTATCATTTGGCGTTTATAATTACAAATATATAATCGGGTTTTTCATAAANTCTGTACAATGAAAATAATATTTTTTTTATCATTTGGCGTTTATAATTACAAATATATAATCGGGTTTTTCATAAATAAATGCACAAGTCACTGGAACATACGACTGTAAATAAGTTAAGGCTTTTGGTTTTTGCGCACGTTTCGCTACATACCGATGAATCGTGGTTAATGTCCATCTGTGTTCAAGGGGTGGCCATATTCACGTTCATCTATGACATCTGCGAAGAAAATAAATAGCGTTTGTCAGTTTATCAAGTTCATTTACATATTTTATAGTCGGGAGTTTATTGCAGTCCTGTTATATTTTTGAGGAACAAATTTCTCATATTATGCTCCTTGCTTACCAGACTTTATACTTCAGCAGACGTTGCTGAGGCTAAACTGTAAATATTACACGTATTTTATCATGAAATTTTTGGTCAGGTTATGTCTCTCAGCGACTTGCTTTATGATTGCCTACGTAGAATGAAACTTAATACCTATTGCTTTAAAATATGACGAAACATTCAACATGTATAACTTCAGACTATTGATTGGGACAAATAAAAGTGAATTACTGCTTTCGCCTTTCAGTCAGGTTACTTCAAGCTGCAAGGGAAAATTTTCCATTGATTGCCTGTCTTTTGTTGTATTAAAACACTGAACGATGACATAGTCTTCGTTCACCATCGTAAAATTCTTCCCGGGTGAAATGTAAATATTTCAGTTATAATAACGAAATTCTGTTTTCACACAGGCGTAGGTAAGTAACAACTAATAAGAACAGGTACAACATATTGTCCATGGGACACAAGAAGTGGAAATTTGGAATTTAGTAATCTTACTATATAATCAACAATTGATTAACTAACTTATTGTGTTTNGACACAAGAAGTGGAAATTTGGAATTTAGTAATCTTACTATATAATCAACAATTGATTAACTAACTTATTGTGTTTCCGAAATGCACAGTTAATCAGGATTTCGCTACTTTGTTAGGTGAATTTTAGAACAAAAGATTCAAGATCTCATTGCAGAATGACTGCTGTCAAAAATAAAACGCTTCAGTTTGCACGTTGGAAAATCATCATTGACTATTGACTATAAGGCGTGTCAGTCGAGTACGCTCAGTTCTTGTTAACGTCTGATGTGCGTACGTGAATAGTCAATTACCTCCGTTGCTGCATAATTAAAGTTCATAGTTTATAGAATTTGTTCACTTGATATTTATTCCGACTCACGTTCGGAGTTCTTGGTTTAACCGAGATTCTAAAAACTAGTCCGTGGGAAGGAAGGGGGAGATGGAAATAAAATAGGTTTTCATAAGTAGTTTTTATACCTCCGATATCTCCAATGCAGTTTCTTAACATGCGCTTCTCTGTTATACAGCCATGTAAAATGCTGCCATGTAAATGTACATCACTTTAATATACTACATAGCTTTAATAAAATATATGGATATTTGCCAACATTAAAGTTTAGTTAATTTTACGTTAATATTTTTATATAATAGTGCTCCAGATTTGATTGCATATGTATGTTTTTATTGTGAATGTTTTTGTACGTGTGCTGAAGTTAATTGGAATACATACAAATATTAAAAACAAACATGTTCGTACACTAACGCGCACGACTTTCTACAACAAAGACAAAGATTTTTGCTACATATAAAAGGGATGAAAAAAATATGTGTTATTTCCTTGATACGTTAATATTATTACACGAAAATATTTTTTTTCTTAACTATTTCTTGCAAAACATTGGACATCCATGCGTTTTACTGTTCTGAAAAATTAGTATCTTGCATTATCTTGAAATATTTTCTTGAAATAAATTTATGAGTTTTTTATGTACATTATTTCGAGTGATTTACTCAGTTACCCGCACATATAACCATACTAAGATTAAATTAAATGGCTACGTGAATCGATATACTAAACGAAGTGTTAATACAGTTAAAGTATTCCACAAATTTTTAAGCTTAACAACAAATGCATTCTCTTTTAAATGAGATTGTTCTGTCAAAAGTCAGTTTTCACAAGTTAAAAACTATTTAACTATTTCACATTTAGTTAATCTGTATTGGGAATTTTTATTATAGCTACGAAAATTATTACTCTTTGGAACTTATTAACGGATATTTAATATAGTAAAACGTATCATGCATCATTTTTATGAATAAGAATTTTTTGAATCTGGAATAGAATTTGTAACTGCAATAAATATGTAGTACTTGAAACTCACGAATTTACGTGATTAAATACTTACCTGAACTGTTGCCACAAAGAGGGTCACAGCCACCAGAAATTTCATCATTATGAGAAGTTGATAAAAATACACCACACATGGCTTTATAACGTATTTTCCCTGCCCAGTGGAGAAGTACAGATCAAATGCCAGGGTTCAAGAGCCTCAGACTGTTTTTTATGTGCCTGATTGTGTTTCGTATCGTTAAAATCTGTCTTCACATATCTACGACGACAGTTTTAATCACTTGTATGAAACTGCGTCTGATTTTAGATAAATGAAAGATAAAACTATAATTTTTGTGTGAGTTACTAGTAACTTAGTTAACCTTCAGCCACATTGATTTCCACGTGACTAAATTTCACATGACAGAATATATTCCGTCTAACTATTTGTCTTTTACAAGGTACGGGTTGCTAAAAAATTTTATTTCGCCAAACACTTTAACTATATTATAATTAATGTTTATTTTAATGGTAAAGCAGCATTGATATGAGCGTTTTAAACAGTACAGGGAATGTTAAGAATCAGCAGAAGGTAAAGTTGCACCCAGATAACACTAAACGAACTTGACAACAAACGTATTTATATCATAGATTTGCGATGTCAAGATATTATTTAAGACCACTTATATTTATTTTCGTTTTATTCTGTAAGCTGGTTGCCTTACTTTCTTTCGGATCTGCACTTTTACAGCTCAGATTACGTTGTCCAAATTCTTTAATTGATTAAAGACATATTTTCATATAGTTTTGTGCAATAATACAAGTAAAATATTATCAATAATAGGTCCTAAATTATATATATATATATAAACAAGTTATTCTTGAATTATACTGGAATAAACAAGTTATACTTGAGAGCATATATGAAAATTGTCAGGCTTCTGTTTAGCTTGTATGTTAGTTTATAAACCAAGATAACACAAATTTTTAGCAGACATTTGTGTGGGTAATTTAAAACATGATTGCACTTAGCTACCCAGTAACCTTATCAAAGGAAAATTAATAAACACAGAAGAGATTAAGTGATAACGGGAATCAGTTTCCACATGCTCACTTTCTATACGTGCTAAAGAAGATCTGACCATTTATAATTTACATCTTCGAGGGAGAATTAAAGGGATGCTTATCAGCTCAAGACCTCGCTGTTAAGAGCTGCCCAAATCTCTTCAGTCACCGTACATTGTAAAGCACTGTTGGCCTTTCCTGTAGCACGGCAGAGATACCTTGAAATAGTAAGGCGGTAAACCAAAACGGTCCATACAGTGCTCTTCAGTGAATTAGCCAGCAGCTACAATTAAACATTCAGAATTTCTGAGTGTTCAAAGAGAGATACATGATGCTCCTGCATGCCTGTATTAAGCTTTTAATAAATATGCCGCTGATTTACGCAGGCCGGTAAAATACACCAAACTTAGCGGTAAGGTAATATTCTGAATTCCTAATTCCGTATTATTTTTTAAATTATAATCCTCGACATGAGCTGTAGGTCCAGTAGCCTTTTATACACTGTTTCCCAAATTAAAAAAAATATTAGGGACAGTTAAATGAATTTCTGCGGAATCCTTGAAAAGGAAAGCAGACTGAGTCACATGTAAGTACTCTGCCCCAGTTGTAACACACTCCTCCCACTGTTCCACCAGAGGTGGATGCCTCTGTTGAAGAGTTCTTGTAACAGTGAACTGACACAATGACGTAACCCCTCCTACATTTTTTGTCTCGACTCAAAATGCCCTCTCCCATCCAGACGTTACCCCAACGACATAACAACATTGAAATTGCACGGTGATAGATCCGGGCTGTAGGCTAGATGGATCAGGACCTCCCAATCGAATTGATAGAGTGCAGTTGCATGCTGTTGGCAGTTTAAGACGTAANGTGCAGTTGCATGCTGTTGGCAGTTTAAGACGTAACCACTTAACGGAGAAGAATAATGCCCTTCATTTAAAACCACGCCTTTTAGTTTGTTTCTGCTATTGCAACGACTCAAGTGTTTTGATGAATTGATCGTCATTTGTGGTCGCACATAGCTTCAAGTATTCCATAGGTATGTTTCCACGGTGGTCAAAGAACATCATCATTATCATCTTTCTTGCGTTGGCCAGCTATTTACTTTTGTCAAGTAGTGGCGACTCTGCATGTTACCATTGCATACTGTCATTGCAAATTACTGAAGCAACCTGAGAGCAGATTGTCTGGTCTCCTGTCACAGTGCGGAGAAGGAAATCACCGCTCTCCAATGGATATTAATCTAGTCGCTGTTGACAGAACCACACACGTACAGCTTTCTGTCTCACAATCATATTTAATGTAACCCTCTGGGCATAAACCTTACGAAAGTGCGGCCTGTGGTGCAGTAACGTATGGACACTTAAATGAACAATGCCAACCATAGCAGCTAATCACTCTTATATTACCCATCGATTAGCCTACACTTGTTCAGCAACTCTCAGGATAACGGTTGAAGTGAAGACGACACTGGGTTATTCTGGTCGTGATCATTCTGTAATGACGACCGGCTACTTCGGAACCTTGATACTCTATCACTGGTGAAAGAAGCGATTTAGGCCACGCTCACATGAGTGGTATAAAATGCTACTTCGGAACCTTGATACTCTATCACTGGTGAAAGAAGCGATTTAGGCCACGCTCACATGAGTGGTATAAAAAGTTTTTATTGTAATTTCGTTCGACAGCCATGTTTGAACATGTTTGCGAACGGAACTATGTTCAATGGTTACACATTTATAACTGAATGCTAACAAAAGTAAATCCTATCCTTGAAAATACGCTCCCGTGATTACTTATAGNCTTGAAAATACGCTCCCGTGATTACTTATAGTGTTTTCCGACACTTATCAAGGCTGAGCATTTTATTAATTGCAACAAAACTTATCTTATTTTGACTGTAACAGTATAGCGAATATTGTTTTTTTTACTTGGCTTACTATATATTTCAGCGAATGTAGAAATTTCCGCCAAATTCAGCCATCTTAATCGTACATTCTATTTTATTCTTGGCAGTCAATGAGAGCGCAACACAGAAGAAAACCCGTTCCGATATACTTACACAACCTGTTTACTTTGAACAAGAAGTGACTGTGATCAGAACAAATGAAGTAGTTCTGTGCCCCGGGCGACCACGGTTTAATTTGTGCTGCCCATGTACCTACAGCTTCCTTTCTGCGGTGAATGTCCTCTGCCATGTGACGTTCGGCTGTGAGAAACCGTATGACACACGACACGCGTTTCTTCCTCGGCTCACCCTCTCCATTGCACAAAGAAAAAGGCGCCCCATATCTGTCGTGGCTTGCGGGAGCGATGAGTTGCTAGTGGTGGAGAGTATTTACATGTGTCTGCATTGCTTTCCTTGTACTGGCCTCCGCAGAGTTTAAATTGACTACCTCTTATAAAATAATAATTTAAGAATGAATTCGTCATTAACANTTGTACTGGCCTCCGCAGAGTTTAAATTGACTACCTCTTATAAAATAATAATTTAAGAATGAATTCGTCATTAACACCTCTGCTGCAGGGTTATCATAAAAATTACGTTTAAAACATACATTCCAGATGGCCTTCAGATATTTCCAAGAGTAAAACATAACTCTGAGAATAGAGCTGAGCCATTGAGTAACTGAAATATTTAAAGAAAGGACTTCAGGTGAAACAATGAGTGTTTTGAAAATGTTTAGTTGAACAAAAATGTGCAACGACAGCAAGACATGTCGTAGACACAAAATACCATTTTTGTATATAGATTTTTGTTATGCCGAAAAATAAATGGTTTGTAATGATGGGTTATTAATCTGCATGTACAAATCAATGAAAATAAGGGTACTCTAATGAAAACACCTACTGCGTTGACAACACGCATAAATCACGGTTACTGCATTCTTAGGGCACCGATACCCAATGTGTTAGCTGAGAAATGCTTCATTCTCGATAAATGTATCAGAAAAGGGGGTAAAAATTTATTTAACTGTTTTTCGTTCTCATGCATAAATGCTGGAGAGTACTGGACAATTTATGATTGTAANGGGGTAAAAATTTATTTAACTGTTTTTCGTTCTCATGCATAAATGCTGGAGAGTACTGGACAATTTATGATTGTAACAAAGAAATTATCATTGAACAAATTGGTTTCGCGATAACAAAATTATTGATGTTTTCACGACATGAAAATTAATGACATTAAAAGAGGGGAAACTTAATTATTTTCAACGAACAATAAACAAAAGTGGAATGTTTTGCAGTGATCATGTTTATAGATTTTATTTAAGCACACTTTTCCGGTCTCTGATTGGTTTATCTTAATTATTATACTTAATGTTTTTTGTTGATTTCTGACTCAACTCCAACTTCAAAGGTGTGTGTAATTCTTAGAAATCACATTTGTCCACAGTATGTATGTCACAAACGTATATTTTCGTAAAGTAACCTGTTGCCGAAGTTCATTATTCAAAATTATTTCATCTTTCCAGGTTCTTAGTGTCGAATATAAAGTACACTAACTTGATGGAAAACTTAAATTAACTTCTAATTAAGTAAACTTTTCCTGTCTTATGTAAAACTTGCTGCCTCAATTACCGTATTGTAATAGTGAATTCTGACATGATTTTGCTTTCTACAGGAAAATACTTATATTTTCCATATCAGTATAAGCACGTTAATATCTCAACCGTCTCGATGTTCTTTTTGAAATACATGACAGTACATACAATAAAATAACGAATATTTTGTATTCATATCTTCCGAGAGCAATTTAACTGTAGATTTGGTGAGCAGTGCATTGGCTGTGGTGGACCCTTTGATGGCCTTCTCGTTGTCCCGACCTCGCCCTACTTTAATATTTGAAGAAGGAAGTCAAATTGTTAAACAGTTTCTGTAAGAAAATGCTATTTAACAGAAACATAAATGTAATAATATCATTATCATTCTCTACCACGTCAAAACGAACCCTCATTTATCAATTATGTACCGACCTCCTGTTGTTTAGCTGTTTGGCCTGTTCTAACATTACTAAAATTTGAGTAGTGAATTTTGTTACGTGTCTCATGCAAACAAGGCATAACAAAGTCTAGAAAATTACACCGAACGCATAGCACATCGCATTTCTGCACACTCAGCTTAATATTATTTTGAACCAGAATAACTTCATACTAGTCCTAAAAAAACGCCTATTTACTATGTTTTTATTCGTATTAATGACATGAGAAATATTATAATTTGTGAATAAAATATAAGTAAACTTCCAATTCAACAAAACTAAGGTCATTTATGTAAACAGAAGAATAGGAGGCTTGTAATGCATGACATATTTAGGAAACAACTAAACATCTCATTTGTAAGGTGACTATCAAATGTTTGTTTAAAAAAGCAAAAAGTGTGAAGATACCGCGAATACACTATAATCATGAAAGTGCATTACTGAAAGTAAGAAGAGCAGCCCTCTTCTTCTCTGAACAATTTGTGCTTTATATCACTTGATATTAACTTGTAGCAGGAATTTGGAAATATACACTCGTTGTTGCTATGTACATTTTACAGCATAATATAATGCTGGTATAAATGCAAAGAAGAAATACACTTAAAGATTTCGGTTTACCAGAATAAGTTTTTTAAAAGCCCTTCTAATGAACTATTTGTTTACAAATTGCTTTACAGGCTCCTTTTATATTTTGCCATCACACAGATATAACTCGTTCGTCTGGAACAAAAGTGATGAATTATTTTGAAGTCCCAAATTTACTGCACTGTATTAAAGCGAGGAATCGGCAGTTCACCAGTTTCATATTCACTAAGTTTTACATGTACGTTCAGGCTTACATCAAGATAAAATAGTCCAAAAATAAACATTCTTTCTAATTGGATCCTTTAAATCATCAAAAGTATAATTTCACAAGTTATTAGTCATATTATTTTATAATTTTAACAGATACATTTTTTTAAAACAAAAGTAAATTTAAAATTCGTAATACGTTTAAGAATAGTTGGTTTTCTGAAAGTTTACTCAGTATATACAAGAAACCTTTAAGAGTGTTACTTTTTGACATTTATGGGAACGTAACTGCATAAAGTGCGTTATGAATTAATAACTTAAATATTCCCTTGGTTTATTCCTAAAAACATTTCAACAATCTTTATTTTATCATAAAATGTTTAATGTAAATCTTGAATCCCAATTTAAAATAAAAACCATGACGTGTAACGCATTTTGGAGTAGAAGCCTCGCTGACCCCCTTCGCGAGCGCCTACCAGTTTACACGTGTCACGAGGCACGTGGACAGCCAGAACGGATCACAGTTACACATGTCAAGGTTGTGCCGAGTAAGAGTAGGCATACCAACTAACAGGAGACAGTTAAAACGTTTTCTGGGGTTATGTAATTGGCTCAGAGAGTTTATAGCAGATGTCGCCCCTATTATGGCCCCCTTCAATGAACTCCTACTCAAAACAACTCGCTGGAAGTGGACAGACAGACACGAAGAAGCATTCCGAATATTAAAGGCGCGATATGGCGACATAACCATGCTATACCGGCTTATGCCAGAATTACCCCTAATTTTACAGACCGACGCAAGCAGAGCAGGAATGGGCGCCGTCCTATACCAGGAGCAGTCACAGAACCAGAGACGAATTATAGCGTATGCAAGTACCATGCTAAACGAGACACAACGCCGCTACCACAGTAATGAGCAGGAGTGCTTGGCGAGTGATAAGGGCAGGACATCCCAGCCTGTATCTGAGTGTACTAACTGTTTAAGGTAAGAATATGGTGTTTATATTCCCAGTGTATAAAATAGTTTTGTTTTTCCATCACCTCCTGTATAAGAAAGAGGTGGCAGAAATAGTCAGATAAGAGTGTTTTTTTCTTTCCACGACCTGTGAAGCCATTGTAACAGTAAAACAATACCATGTGTAAGTTAGCGATATATTAAGTGTGTGTTGCTTCTGCCTGCCCAAAAAACCTTTGTAAAAATGGCACTGCCACCAGAACTTAGTGTGAACTCAGGAACAGAGCTTCCCAGGCTAGTAGATAAAAGGGTTTTTTATTTGTACGGCCTACGCGCCGACGTGACACTAAATACATACCTGTCAACACTTAAACAATGTGGAGAGACCAATTATGGGAATGTTGTATAATTATGTACAAATGTAACAATGTTTGTAACCCTGTAATAAAGTTGGTAAGTACTGTACGGAGTCCGAGGTGTGTGGTACCAGGTNCAAATGTAACAATGTTTGTAACCCTGTAATAAAGTTGGTAAGTACTGTACGGAGTCCGAGGTGTGTGGTACCAGGTGTTTGTTTAATAGGTCAAAAGTAGATCGGCCTGCGAAGTATTTGAAACATAATAGGTAAATTGTAAAGTAATCCGCCTTCAGTAAAATATGTATGCAGAACCAGAGTGTTAGTTAGACCCTTCTTGAAGACAGGAGGCTAGCTAGATAGACATTACTGGGCGCGGGTCCTTGGTTTATCAGGAGGAGGGGAAGAGAGACAGTNCAAATGTAACAATGTTTGTAACCCTGTAATAAAGTTGGTAAGTACTGTACGGAGTCCGAGGTGTGTGGTACCAGGTATTTGTTTAATAGGTCAAAAGTAGATCGGCCTGCGAAGTATTTGAAACATAATAGGTAAATTGTAAAGTAATCCGCCTTCAGTAAAATATGTATGCAGAACCAGAGTGTTAGTTAGACCCTTCTTGCAGACAGGAGGCTAGCTAGATAGACATTACTGGGCGCGGGTCCTTGGTTNCCCCCCAACCTTCACGAATCATGGCAGGTGGTAGAAGGGCTTTTTACTGCAGGCCACCACCCCCCCTTTTTCCTAAATAAGAGAGACATGTGCCGACACTTAGGGAGGGAGGCTAGATAGCATATAAGCCAATTTACAAGAGTTCATTATCACCGCGCCGAGAGAAGCAGTTGCGTCGGGAAATCGTGAAAGGATGTCGGAATGAACTCAGAGCCGCAGTCTAGGGGAGACGGCACCAAACGCGGGTATTTTCCAAGGCCGCCCACATCGCCGGATCTCATCCACAGCCGACAACATACCAGCACCACCAGCAGAGTTAAGTATCAAGTCGCCGTTCAAAGAAGCCCCCCTTCACCACGACGTCGCCCACAGTTAATCTGAGTTAGCCAAAATAGAGTACCTCACCTCGGAAGTGTTTCTGTATGTTTTTTTTTAAACTCGAGACAATATATCCATCCAGTAAAGTGAAACACCAAAAGACTACCTTATTGATATACCCTNGTTTTTTTTTAAACTCGAGACAATATATCCATCCAGTAAAGTGAAACACCAAAAGACTACCTTATTGATATACCCTGAACCTTCAAGGCACCTTTTAGTCTGTGCCTGGAGGAATTAACTCCGACCCTATGAACCACCATGTATGCCTCAGGTGGGGAATGGCGTCAACCATTTACAGCATTGATAACATTAAAATTGGTAGTATTAAAATTGTAAAATATGGAAACATGAATAATTTTACTTTGTTATTATTATCTCCTTATCTACTCTCCTAGAGCTTCTAAATCAGGTCTTCTGATNAAACATGAATAATTTTACTTTGTTATTATTATCTCCTTATCTACTCTCCTAGAGCTTCTAAATCAGGTCTTCTGATGTTAATATCTTGGTTGCTATATCATATATCAATTTATGTTTGTTACACCTAGCAATTTGTATTCCTAAAAATTGACCATTATTTAAATTAATAATAATTTGTATATAATAGATCATTTAACATTAAAATTATTATAAGAGTTCTCTTTGTGTTTTTATATGAAGCTAATACCACGACGTTCATAAAATGCAGCAGTGTGTCCTGAACATATGTTGCTACATATAGAAATAATTAAGATTTAATAAAATGAGTTCATATAAATAATAATTTGATAAACATATTTATATTGATGTTCATTCAAACTATTTGCTTATCATATGTATCTCTTTAAGCAAAAACTAATTAATCAATTATTAAACACATATTATAAATAATTTTATTTCTTAAATTTTACTTTATAGGGACCTCAATGTTATGTACACAAATGCAAGTTATTTTAAATATCACTAGAATAATCGGAAACCTTTCTGGTGTTTCAAAACTTCAATTTTTGGTATGNTTTACTAAAGCGAAAATATTTTATGATCCCGTTGAATTGTTTATGGAACTGAAGACCTATCACCGATTACTACTGATACTGCTTCATATGTTTATATTTTAAGCTTCCCTTGTTGGATTTTTTAGTTAAAATTGGCTAAACATCAAAATGACACTTGTGCCTACAGTCGCCCTCGTTTTATTAATTGGACACCAACCATTGTCCAGCCATTTACCAACCAAAGGCGCTGACATTTTACAACATTGGTGGTATATTGGCAAGACGGTGCTGTTACATAGACAAAACCAAACAATAAACAACGTTTGGCCAAAATTGGTTAGTAAAGTTTTAAATCAATTTTAAGCTGTATTTGAAAATTTAGGTACAGCTACACTTATTAAGGCTATTTATTTCCTTTTTATGTTACAATATATATGTTCTGAATATCTACTCGGTTGGAGTGAGTACGAACTNAATTGGCTAAACATCAAAATGACACTTGTGCCTACAGTCGCCCTCGTTTTATTAATTGGACACCAACCATTGTCCAGCCATTTACCAACCAAAGGCGCTGACATTTTACAACATTGGTGGTATATTGGCAAGACGGTGCTGTTACATAGACAAAACCAAACAATAAACAACGTTTGGCCAAAATTGGTTAGTAAAGTTTTAAATCAATTTTAAGCTGTATTTGAAAATGTAGGTACAGCTACACTTATTAAGGCTATTTATTTCCTTTTTATGTTACAATATATATGTTCTGAATATCTACTCGGTTGGAGTGAGTACGAACCTACACCGTTTCAGTTATCAGCCCGTTGTGCTATTCACTACAGTACTTCCAACGCTGCACAAGCAGAGGAGAAATTNCTACACCGTTTCAGTTATCAGCCCGTTGTGCTATTCACTACAGTACTTCCAACGCTGCACAAGCAGAGGAGAAATTTTATAAATTTCCAACCATTCAAGTTTAATATACTGCGTTATAATTCTTAACGTTATAAAACGTTACATTTGACTACTTTTGAACTGTATTTAATAATCATACCATGCATAATAACTGATGTAGTTAAGAATATACCTTACACGCTTTCCCGTATGGTGTGTATTTATTTTAAGCATTTTGTTGGGTCAAAGAATGCAGTGTATAAAATTACGAGAAATGTTGCCGGATAGTTTTCTCTTATATATCTGTAAAGCTGTAATGAAAACTGATGTGAATTAATTTTTGCCAGTTTTTATTAGAAAATATCAGACAGCTCATCATAGGCCTGCATATCCAATTATCCTCTAAATTTCAACTGTTAAAATGTAATACATAATTCCACTATTAATTTCATCGAAATTCATGCCGAATATAGAATATGTTAGTTACCTCAAATGGTGCAAAAATTAATCGATCGTTTATTTTTCATAAGAGGTAAATAAAGTTTTTACTTGCATATTTAATGTTGACTTTAAGTAATTGTTCTACATGCATGCAGTTAAACTTCTTCAAAACAAAGCCCAGGCAAAGAATTTTGTCTCAAAATAATAATTAATAAATGAAAATTTTTTTATTAATTCCAAAATATGTGGATTCTAAAATTGCATTTTTTCAAATTAAAAGACTAAATCCCAACAGACGGAGGTGTTGGCCAAATATACTANTGTGGATTCTAAAATTGCATTTTTTCAAATTAAAAGACTAAATCCCAACAGACGGAGGTGTTGGCCAAATATACTAGTACCTACCAGTTACAACAGTATATATTACAACAAGTAACTAACATATAATAAATTATAGATATTTTATTTCCAAAGGATCGTTTGTTTTAAAAATACCTGATGAACCAAGCAAATTAATGACTTTATTAACACCTGTATTAATAAAATTTTAATATTGCACTATGCTGATATAATATTTGCAACATGAGAAAAAGTACCCAAAAACAACACGTTATATCCACAACATTGTCTCAAAGTATAAACGGGAAAGCAGAATTAAAATGAAAATTACTTTTTGCAAGACTTCTTCTGTGAAAATGTATATATATATATTTATATATATACATATATATGTATATATATGTGTGTATATATATAAATTTTTGTTTTACAGAACGATTTATTTTGTTAGTGACTTTATTATGATAGTAGGCTACAGTGTGGGCTCAACGAAAGTATACATACGTGATGCGGAGAGCATGTTTAGCAACAAGTAACCAACACATGTCTAATAAAGTAAATTTTAAGAAAAACACGGATTTTGTGTTAAATAACCATATATTTAAAGAAAGCCTATGAAAATACTGTTAAATTTATTAAGAATTATAGCGATTCCCATNCCTATGAAAATACTGTTAAATTTATTAAGAATTATAGCGATTCCCATTGGCGTAGTGTTGGTTGCACGATATTGGCCCAACTTAACATTAAGTACCAACTACCAACCAACATGTTCCCAAAATTGACAGAATATATAACCAAATAAACATGTTTCGAAGAGAAAGCATCAAAGGTCTTAAGAAAACCATCACAATTTATGAAATANAATATATAACCAAATAAACATGTTTCGAAGAGAAAGCATCAAAGGTCTTAAGAAAACCATCACAATTTATGAAATACTTGAAAGCTGCATTACTGCAAATATGTCATAGGCTGCGAAAATTATTTTTTTTTACATACAAACGATTTTCCCTTTCAGTGACATTATGATGCTTCTACATTGTTGGCCCAACGAAAGTATACCAAATGCCAACAGTATGTTTTTCAGCCAATAACCAACACATTACAAACAAATTACAATTTTAAAACGACATTGTTTATGTGTTGAATCAATAGCTTTTAAGAAATCACCCTTGATTATAGTTTTATTTCATTACAGAATATTGGCACAACAAACAAACCACTAAAAATATTTCAAAGAGAAAGGATCTCAGGTCTCNTTTTATTTCATTACAGAATATTGGCACAACAAACAAACCACTAAAAATATTTCAAAGAGAAAGGATCTCAGGTCTCAAAAAACCGTAGTAGATTATAAAAACGAAGAAAGGGGCATTGTTGACAAGTGACAACATTTTCTGATGGACGCTAAGTTTTCTCCTAGCATTTCCGTGCTAGCAAATTTTCGTTTGTATATTACGTTGTCCAAGGTTCTATTAATGTGTTTGATCCAGCTCAACCTACAGCCGACCTGCCGACCTTTTCAACCAAATGCACACCGTTAAGCCAACGTAAGTTGCTATTGGGGTTGACGTTAATCATTATACGAGTGCGCGAAGAGAAATGTGTGAAGTCTAGTAACTATTAATCTTAACTCTATCTGATTATTGTCTTTGTAAAGTCAGTACTCACTGTGTAGGACATTCTGTATACTCCACACAGTAAAGATGTCAAAAAAAATGTTTAATAGATATTTATAAATTGAAAGACTATATTTGTAAACATCTGTGTTATAAATCCTTTAAAATGAAATCTTTCAATGACAAGGGAGCGTGGAATATGAATTTCTTCAACTAATTTAAAGTGTTGCAATATATTTTAAGGGAACTGGATGTGTTAACTGTAAGAAAATTCCTCGTTTATAAAAATGAAAACACGACTACCATATTTGTTGTCATGGATATTTAATAAATGTAAACATTAATTAATTAGTAACTACCATGCAGAGATTTACTTTCAGCAACTACTACGATGTAACAATTTTTTAACAAAGGCCCTATACACAGCATGTTCAAACATTTATAAGACATAGTTAATAAAAAAAAAAAATATGGTGGTGGATCAACCATTGTTTGCATCAGCCAAACTTATTCAGTGAAATTGTCCAGACACACATGGGGAACAAAAATTGTTGGTGATATTTGGTGTATTTGACATTGAACAAGTTTTCTTCTGAATTTTGGGCCATTGTATGTCGGGAAGTGGAAGGAGTGGTGCAATTGCCCATGCTGATTTGCATATTATCGTTCTGCTGAAAGTTATCTAAAAGTAAACCATGTGGTAAAAGGCAGAGGTATTCACCAAGCAACTGCTGCAGCATTATACTATTTGTTGCATGCTTATCAAGAAAGTTATCCCGATCTTTAATTAGAAATATGATGTGAAAAACGAGCAGAAAATTGTGTCATATTCAAATTTTGGCAGACTTGTCTTGATATGGTAATACTATTGCTTCTCCTTATTCGCTCTATTAGAGAAGGAAGTACTCTTTGTATCGCGACTGTCTTAAAGAAATTATTCCTTGGTTTTTCCTGCTTTATCGCCATCATTATGCACGCTGGTTAACAATCCATCTGAAATACCTGTTCGATGCTGAGATTCTACTGCCATACATGCGATGCTCATTTTCTTCTGGACAGTTTGTGATAAGAAAATCAATCAGTATATTTTCATAAATTAGCATAGACAAAGCTCAATGAACAAAACAACACAGCAGTGAAAGGATATGGTGGTGCAATTGTGTTGACACAAGGATCCATCGACATTAAGATGTTGGATGGTTGCAGGACCAGAAATCTGTCGGTTAGTACAAGAATTTGAGAGTGGCATTCAGCTAAAACCCGAAGAAATTATTCGACGCCATCATGAACAGTACCACTCATTTCAAATGAATATGCCACTAAGGTCCGAGCACTTTTCAATGCAATGAAAGAGTTTGGAAACCCATTTTTTAGAAACTGGTGAAGACTTGATTGTTATCGTCAACAGGGTAATTGTAGACAAGATAGTAAACACAACAATATATTCAGCAGAGTCGGCTGGTATTATACGGTTCCGCAGTTTCATTGAGGAACGACAAGTAAAAAAGTCGTCAAAAATATCTCAGCATTTGAAAAACCACTTCATTTCTCTGTTAAGTACTCCTGTAAAGAGCACTTGCAACAAATATTAAGCATAGCAAATTTTAAAAACAGATCATCAGCTGTATTCCAGACTCTTTATAGTTACACAGAATAAACAGTTAGATATGCAGAATTTTTTCAAACACGAAAATCATTCATTCCCACTTGCACTTTCTAATAATGAGAAATTTCGATTAGCCAATAAATCTGACCTAACACATATTCTAGAAGACACTGTAGACAATAATGACCAAGTCTTCCCAGGAACATGTCATACTATAGTTTATGATGTTTCAGTTCTTACTAAAATTTTAAAGCTACGCTTCTCAAAGACATTTGGTGATTATTACAAGAACACATTTCACCCTCACATTTGTAAAGNTTTTATTTCATTACAGAATATTGGCACAACAAACAAACCACTAAAAATATTTCAAAGAGAAAGGATCTCAGGTCTCGAAAAACCGTAGTAGATTATAAAAACGAAGAAAGGGGCATTGTTGACAAGTGACAACATTTTCTGATGGACGCTAAGTTTTCTCCTAGCATTTCCGTGCTAGCAAATTTTCGTGTGTATATTACGTTGTCCAAGGTTCTATTAATGTGTTTGATCCAGCTCAACCTACAGCCGACCTGCCGACCTTTTCAACCAAATGCACACCGTTAAGCCAACGTAAGTTGCTATTGGGGTTGACGTTAATCATTATACGAGTGCGCGAAGAGAAATGTGTGAAGTCTAGTAACTATTAATCTTAACTCTATCTGATTATTGTCTTTGTAAAGCCAGTACTCACTGTGTAGGACGTTCTGTATACTCCACACAGTAAAGATGTCAAAAAAAATGTTTAATAGATATTTATAAATTGAAAGACTATATTTGTAAACATCTGTGTTATAAATCCTTTAAAATGAAATCTTTCAATGACAAGGGAGCGTGGAATATGAATTTCTTCAACTAATTTAAAGTGTTGCAATATATTTTAAGGGAACTGGATGTGTTAACTGTAAGAAAATTCCTCGTTTATAAAAATGAAAACACGACTACCATATTTGTTGTCATGGATATTTAATAAATGTAAACATTAATTAATTAGTAACTACCATGCAGAGATTTACTTTCAGCAACTACTACGATGTAACAATTTTTTAACAAAGGCCCTATACACAGCATGTTCAAACATTTATAAGACATAGTTAATAAAAATAAAATATGGTGGTGGATCAACCATTGTTTGCATCAGCCAAACTTATTCAGTGAAATTGTCCAGACACACATGGGGAACAAAAATTGTTGGTGATATTTGGTGTATTTGACATTGAACAAGTTTTCTTCTGAATTTTGGGCCAATGTATGTCGGGAAGTGGAAGGAGTGGTGCAATTGCCCATGCTGATTTGCATATTATCGTGCTGCTGAAAGTTATCTAAAAGTAAACCATTTGGTAAATGGCAGAGGTATTCACCAAGCAACTGCTGCAGCATTATACTATTTGTTGCATGCTTATCAAGAAAGTTATCCCGATCTTTAATTAGAAATATGATGTGAAAAACGAGCAGAAAATTGTGTCATATTGAAATTTTGGCAGACTTGTCTTGATATGGTAATACTATTGCTTCTCCTTATTCGCTCTATTAGAGAAGGAAGTACTCTTTGTATCGCGACTGTCTTAAAGAAATTATTCCTTGGTTTTTCCTGCTTTATCGCCATCATTATGCACGCTGGTTAACAATCCATCTGAAATACCTGTTCGATGCTGAGATTCTACTGCCATACATGCGATGCTCATTTTCTTCTGGACAGTTTGTGATAAGAAAATCAATCAGTATATTTTCATAAATTAGCATAGACAAAGCTCAATGAACAAAACAACACAGCAGTGAAAGGATATGGTGGTGCAATTGTGTTGACACAAGGATCCATCGACATTAAGATGTTGGATGGTTGCAGGACCAGAAATCTGTCGGTTAGTACAAGAATTTGAGAGTGGCATTCAGCTAAAACCCGAAGAAATTATTCGACGCCATCATGAACAGTACCACTCATTTCAAATGAATATGCCACTAAGGTCCGAGCACTTTTCAATGCAATGAAAGAATTTGGAAACCCATTTTTTAGAAACTGGTGAAGACTTGATTGTTATCGTCAACAGGGTAATTGTAGACAAGATAGTAAACACAACAGTATATTCAGCAGAGTCGGCTGGTATTATACGGTTCCGCAGTTTCATTGAGGAACGACAAGTAAAAAAGTCGTCAAAAATATCTCAGCATTTGAAAAACCACTTCATTTATCTGTTAAGTACTCCTGTAAAGAGCACTTGCAACAAATATTAAGCATAGCAAATTTTAAAAACAGATCATCAGCTGTATTCCAGACTCTTTATAGTTACACAGAATAAACAGTTAGATATGCAGAATTTTTTCAAACACGAAAATCATTCATTCCCACTTGCACTTTCTAATAATGAGGAATTTCGATTAGCCAATAAATCTGACCTAACACATATTCTAGAAGACACTGTAGACAATAATGACCAAGTCTTCCCAGGAACATGTCATACTATAGTTTATGATGTTTCAGTTATTACTTAAATTTTAAAGCTACGCTTCTCAAAGACATTTGGTGATTATTACAAGAACACATTTCACCCTCACATTTGTAAAGNTAAATTTTAAAGCTACGCTTCTCAAAGACATTTGGTGATTATTACAAGAACACATTTCACCCTCACATTTGTAAAGACATTAATGTGTTTGGCTGCCGAAGAAGAGATTTAATTTGGGACAGATGCATTACACCAAGTATTAAAGGTAAAACTACACAGAAGAGATGAGCAGGAACCAGGAGACAAGTGTTTTCGCATATAAATTTAACTAACAACTGGCAAGATTTCTTGAAAAATTTGAGAAACAAGGAAGAACTCTTCAGTCTACTCGGAACTTTAGTTTTATATACTATTAAAAAAGTGCAGGTTGTAACCACTGCAAGTGAAGAGGTGGAAGGAAATATTATTGCAAAAAGTTTCCTAATTGGTGTCACTTTCCCTGGTAATGAAGAAGCTGATAGAAGGATAATTCTGCATCTTCAATACATGGCAGAAAATGGCCTTAAAAATATTGTTATACCCACAGCAGATACCGATATCTTAGTTTTAAAATTGTTTTACTTCGTTGGGTTGTCAACAAAGGGTTTTGATCAAGTTTAGATTGCTTTTGGAACAGGAAAGAATTGCAGATTTATTCCAGTTCATGCTATAGTTAAAGCAATTTGAAGGGGAAAGAGTATTGCTTTACCTGAATATCACGCTTTGACAGGATGTAATAANATGCTATAGTTAAAGCAATTTGAAGGGGAAAGAGTATTGCTTTACCTGAATATCACGCTTTGACAGGATGTAATAACAATATTAGTTTTACAAGAAGGACAAAAAAATTTACTTCCAAAACATGGGCACTGTTTAAATAAGTTACTATGCATTTTCATTCATCTCACCNAAACATGGGCACTGTTTAAATAAGTTACTATGCATTTTCATTCATCTCACCACCGCAAATTTCCATTCCTACGGAAATTTTAGACATTATTGCAAGATACACAGTATTATTGCACTACTAAACTGGTACCAATGCAAGTGGTAATGATACAAGACCAGAGTTGTTCATGGCCAAAAATTGTCCACTTGAAAGTCTGCCACCTACAAAGGGTGCATTACAACATGTCTTGCGTAGTGCTTTCCAAGCTGGACACGTTTGGAGACAAGTTAGCAAACGCACAATATGTGTACTATCTGCAACCAGTTGGGGATGGTGGCTGGATGATGTATCACTGCAGATGAAATGGTCGGAGTTGCCGGAAATTTCGGATTCAGGCAAAGAGCTAATCAAATGTATGTGCAAAATTTGTTAGAACAAGTGTGGCTGGAGAAGTGTTGGTTTGTCTTGCAAACTACTGTGCAGCTGTAAACACGAATGTGGAAAATGGTGGGGCTAGCCTATGGTTATAAATGAGGTATGTTTTNCACTGCAGATGAAATGGTCGGAGTTGCCGGAAATTTCGGATTCAGGCAAAGAGCTAATCAAATGTATGTGCAAAATGTGTTAGAACAAGTGTGGCTGGAGAAGTGTTGGTTTGTCTTGAAAACTACTGTGCAGCTGTAAACACGAATGTGGAAAATGGTGGGGCTAGCCTATGGTTATAAATGAGGTATGTTTTNCAAACTACTGTGCAGCTGTAAACACGAATGTGGAAAATGGTGGGGCTAGCCTATGGTTATAAATGAGGTATGTTTTTAAAATATATTGTTCAATTTGGCAATATTGAGATATCTACACATTAAAAACACACATTTTTTAAATGACAAGATGTGTTGAGTTCCCCATTTTTGCACATTTTACCCACTGTACGTGAAAAATATAGCCTATATTGATACCTAGCCTGTCTTTACCATTAAAAATGAAATCCTTGACCTAAACAAAATCTAAATCGATACCAAACACTGCATAGAACAATGATAAATAAAATAGTTTTAACAAAATCTCCACATGTATCACGATTTTGAAATTTGGCCGCCATATTGGATTCCGATCACTTTGAGCAATGCCTCTCCATCTTAGTTTAATTGTCTAACCATAAACTACATGCCTGGGGACGTTCTTATCACAATTTGCAGTATTCCAAATATTTATGTTGTGTAGCACCTCAATTACTTGTTCCATCATCGTTACTGCAAAGTATGCATGCGGTCTGCTAGCTTGGGTTAGGTGTGTGTGTGCATGTGTGTGTTGGGGATTGGGATTCCTGATCATATGGTGGTAGATAGGGGAAAGGATTATTGTACTCAGGTGGGGAAGATCAATGCTTTTAGTTTGGGAACTGAATTTTTTCACCACTAGGTAAGCGCTTTTGTCGCTTGCGTACCANGGGGAAGATCAATGCTTTTAGTTTGGGAACTGAATTTTTTCACCACTAGGTAAGCGCTTTTGTCGCTTGCGTACCAAATTTTTTCTATTTTCTACGTTAAAAACCAAATTATTGAAATAATCATAAATCAAATATAAAATAACTACTTCATTAAGTAACATCTTTCTCTTTTATTATTCACGTAGCTTAAAATACCAATTGAAAGTGACCTCTTTGGAACCCTGCGCACCTAGCGGCGGAAATTCTCCCTATGTCAAACTCCCCCATAATAAAACTCGTTTTGTTCCTTACCTGAGTATAATTAACATTAATAGAGGTAAGGAGTTCCTTTAATTGTATCCCTCAAGTATCATTTTTTGAAATCCTGGTATGCAGATCAAAGTCGAATGTTGTGCCAACAGTATTAATGTTGCAAAAGTAATTTTTTGTTATCTGTGAGCCGTCAGTAACTAATGTTATTATTTAAGTAATATGCTATAAGCTTTTAATGTAAATGTAACATTAAGTACTTTTATAACAACGTTATCTTCTTTCTGTTCTGTCAACATTAAGATTACATTTATATTGCAGCAAAACAAATTTCGTATCGAACTAATGCTAACATTTGTGTTTCAAATTGTATTGTATTTCCTTTGCTTTAAAGAAACATTCCTATGTAAAACAAATTAAGTACAATTATTTTGTCACAAAAATAAATATTACCAATGAAGAAAAAAATTATGACCGGTAAGGGAATCGAACCCTCCGTGAGTACTTTACGATTTATTACATCATGAAATCTAACATCCCACAAAACTATCTATTTTAACTTTTCAATGTAAGTAGCACTATAAAATGACAAACTGTTGTTCACTTTCGTTGGTATGTGGAAATGCTTTATGTTCTATAAATATATGCAAATTGCGCTCGTCAGAAGCTTTGCAAGGCTCTACAGGCTGGTCCAAGCTGCATTTAGTCGTCATATTATGCTTTAAAATTTGAATATAGTGGTTTCAATTCATGGTTCACCAGTATCCGCTAAATGACAACGTCAAGTCAATATAAAGTTGTATTGGCTGGACATAACTTTAATATCGCAGTAACACAAAATATGTTGTTATTCCGGTTATTTTTAGCGTAATGCGGCATTTGATTGTGGCAACATTACAAAGAGGCTTTATTAACATTATCACTTCAACAGTATATTTGTAATACAGTTATATAAGACTTTGTAAATGGTTAACATTGTTAAATTTGGCACAACTATATTAATATTACTACATCATAAGCGTGTAGATAAGTGACTCAATAGCATTTTTTTTGCAAGAACATTAGACTTTTCTGTGTGAAAGGACCGCTTTCTAAATACTGTTTTCGCCAGCTTCTATGAACTGTTAACATGTTTAAGAATGTCTTGGTCATTCTGGCATTCAGCCCTGCTGACTCAGCTGCCTAGTGACGGAAAGCCGCCCAGATAAATTTGCCCAAGATAACCCTCTGCGACATTGGTTGTTTGGGTTTGCGCTGGACGTACCACATTGCGCAGCGCTGTTATCTAGTGACCTCCCGCGTGATGTTAAGTCCTATTTTAGTTTTGTCTTATAATTATGCATCTGTTTATCAATTTATCCTTATGTAACCTGTATAAGTAGGGACACTTGATTTTCTCGAAAATATTTCAAACTAGTTTATACTTAAATATCTTACGTGCATACTTGCTGTTTCGCTTTAATATCTGTCCGCATTTCTTTATGGGAGTACATTTTGATATTTGACTGGGCCAACATAGTTAGAGTTTTCAGGTATGCGCCTAAGAACCGTAGCAATGAAAGCAGACTTGGTGCCAGAGTGGAGCTGGACTAAAGTATTTTGAAATAAAACTAGGCAGGATTTCTTTGTGAAAATAGGGTACAACTAATTATGATTGTGGTCTGCTGTGATATCTACTTCACGTTACCTTGTATTTGAATTATGTACACTCTACAAATTATTCGCAGATAGCAAAATGCTAGGAGTGGTTCAGAACTTTGTGTAGTAACGACGATAAACGTTCCAAAATTTGTCACTTGATATGTAATATTATTTCCGTACAATGTATACACGTAAAAATTTCCGTAACTTTTTAGGAAGTTAACCNTGTCACTTGATATGTAATATTATTTCCGTACAATGTATACACGTAAAAATTTCCGTAACTTTTTAGGAAGTTAACCGAAAACATTTTTGCATTTGCATTTTACCTTTAATGCGAAGTGGCACACGCCTCTAGTTGGATGAGATCAGCGAGTGTGCAAAGGTTTTGCATTTCAATTTTCCACTTTTGAAAGGTAATTTTTTATGATACTGTTTTTTTTTGTTCACTATTGTGTACAACAAAATTATACTGCATTCCTGCTAACGTCACGGCACTATTCGAAAATTGCAGTATGCTACGAAATGGTTAAAACTACAGATTCACGACTAATGAATATTATGTTTTAAAATATATTACGTACAAAGTTTTGTGTGTTCCTTGTTCCTCAGCAGCATTAAACACGGTACTTAGGTTTACAAAATTTTCAAACGTTCTGTACATGCCCATTGAATTGATTAAGTTTTTCAATAACTGACTTTTATAGGAGTTTATGTAATGCAACCTAAATTGCCATAAAATGGAATACACCGACTTCTGATGGCAAGCTAGTCACAGTTAGATTTTACTATTTAGGATAACTAGCAAATTTATTTAGTAAACTGCCAAATGTGCTGACACCAATTACAATAACATCCGAATGGCATAATTAGTCTAGGTTGCTCACAATTTTTACAAAATATTTCCATGATAATATTTTTAAAATAAAATTCTATATTTTTTATCAGTTCTTGGGTTCTATTTGCTGTGTTGATTGATTTCTGTGCGTATTTAAATTATAAGTATAATATTCACCAAAATGATATTTTTAAAAAAATTGTTATTTTGTACTTTTTATTAAAGCTGAAAATCTGACATAAAACAGTTTAGTTAATTAATTGTTAGCCAATTTAACTTGTTACATGGTGATTTGAAAACCAGTCTTCCTTTACTATTCTTGTTATGCATTCTGTACAGAGCAAGAAAAATTTCCAATATTGTTATTTTTTTGACATTGTTAAGACATATACAAAACGGGTAAATGAAAAGCCAGTATTTCCATTAAACGGATTTATTTACTTTCACAGAAAATTGTTATAATTTCTTTATTTATCTTCATTTGATAATACTTCAAGTTCATACAGGAGATGTAGACACTGACCTGAAAGGATAATTTGTTAGTGTCAAGTTTACAAATAGAAAATAACACATACCTCAAATGATCAAATAATGTATTGCTTTTTATTGAAATGTTACAGTGAAAAAATAATGCGGATCCAGGAAGAATTTTTGTTATANATCAAATAATGTATTGCTTTTTATTGAAATGTTACAGTGAAAAAATAATGCGGATCCAGGAAGAATTTTTGTTATAGATTCATCAATCTTGAAGATTATTTTTGAAAACCTTACTCAAGAAAGAAGTCGACTGGTGAGATTGTAGGTGGTGCGCACTGTTCCCTGTTGTCTATGGACGCAGCACAATGCCGGTGTTAGTGGAGATCCAGGTGAGGTAGCTGGTGACCCTGACGAAGGAGGCTGGCTGACCAGCCGGGCAGTTGCGGATGCCGAAGGACACGACGCCGATCCCGGTGTACTGCCCGTCGGCCTCCTCAACAACGAGAGGGCCTCCAGTGTCCCCCTGCAAGACCACACAACGTCGAGCCTCAGTCGGGCGAGCGACGGTCATTTGGGATCAAACTGGTTAGGCCATTNCCCCTGCAAGACCACACAACGTCGAGCCTCAGTCGGGCGAGCGACGGTCATTTGGGATCAAACTGGTTAGGCCATTGACAGTTACTTCCAACTTTTCTGAAACTCTGCTAAAGTTTTACTTCCAGGATATTCCTCTGCCTCATGCAAACAATACTTAAGTGAGACTGGAAAATTACGCCAAAGGGACAGTGCACCGCATTCGTGCGCACTCTGTGTAATAACATTTTGCGTAACAATTATTTATTGCTAGGCACACCAACATGCCTATTTTCTCCCTGTTGTTGTACATATTAATTATATATTAAATATTATGTTTAAAAAATTTAAAATAAGTAAAAGTAAAATTTACTAAAAAATAGTGTACTTTTATATTAAAACAAATATAAAGGCTAGTAATACCTGCAATTTAGGTAGCAACCAAACACGTCATACACGGGGTGATTTTTCAAAGGTTTGACACAAAAAGTGTGAGGAAACCGTGAATAGACTGTACCAGCCAGGCAACTTTGTACCACCAACCTTATTAAATTTCAAGTTACAGTTCAAGTAATTCCTTCATACTGCATCGCTATTTGTACATCAAAATTATAACCATAAAAGAAATGTGTGTTGGGAAGGGGAAAGGGGTATAAAGACTTTATTGAAAAAAAAAAGGTATGGCACGAAGTAATAATTTATTGTAAAATGTTACTCCAAATTATTGTAACCTTTTCTTGCCAGGATCAATTAAATCACATTCTTGGTTTTTTAACCCTTATATTGGGATCTTACCGCTGCTACTCAAAATCAAGCACTTAATTATAAAACGTTATGTAGGAAATGTGCAATAATCTTTTATCAACCCAGTGAAATTTATTTTTCAGTGGTAAGCAATTAACGATTTTTTTTTTTTTATTCAGATCACTCAATCTCAGTAACAGATCGTGATAAACAGTGAAGGGAATGAGGGCTTACATATTATTTAAATTAAAAACATAGAGTTTTAGATGTCTCGACAAAATTTCATTCTCTCAGACAAATTGTATTATTTACAGTTGTAAGAGCTCCAAAAGAACGGTTCATTCCATCTTATTGTTGTATTGCTGAACGAAATACGTGATAAATGTATGTAGTTCTTTTTACTGAAAATGCAGTCTTGCCAAAGAGACGTTCACTTTTCAGTCTGTAATAACAGAATTAATATTTAAATTAATAGCATTTAGAGTTAAAATGTCAATGTAGAGTATATCACTTTAGGTGAACATATAACGACAGTAAAGTAATCTGTTGACAAATTGGAAGCTCAATTTTTTACACCATGAATAAAATATTGTAGTGGGTAAAACAGGATAACTTCAAAAGACTACAGCTGATTCACGCTATCGCGCAGGGAGTTATTCGGATCTCGAGTCAGAGACTCAAGAGAGTAAGCTGGGTNAACTACAGCTGATTCACGCTATCGCGCAGGGAGTTATTCGGATCTCGAGTCAGAGACTCAAGAGAGTAAGCTGGGTGAGGAGTCCAACAGCAAAGCGCTGAGATACACTCAATCGGAGCAGAAGCCTCCATATCAGCAGACATAAGCCACAAGATGATACTTTCGTACATCTTCAGTGCTCTTTTGCATCGTCAGCGAGACCCTCGCACTCTGATACAGATTGATCCATGGTCNTACTTTCGTACATCTTCAGTGCTCTTTTGCATCGTCAGCGAGACCCTCGCACTCTGATACAGATTGATCCATGGTCCAGCCGAGGTGCTCTCTTCACCACTACTGTTTCAAATATTACAACAAAAATTTTTTCAAAATGCCTATATTATTAAAATTTAATATCAATTTTATTTCGAACTTAATGGTAATACAGTCACAATTTCTGTCACCGCTTCGGCTCCAAATTTGCGCCTGGCTTTAAAGAAAGTATATAATGTACACCAAAACCACTGTTTTATTTTATTCATATTCGGACAGCTTTTCCGATTTCAGTAACCTAATTCCTTTTCATTCACTCTCTAGATATTTGACTGCGAAGTAAACCAATTGTGAAGTGTTTTGCGCTAATATTATGTTTTTTCTACAATTTTTGTTACACATATCTTTTCACAGTTTGCAACCATTTACTTGCGTTGCATGGGCTCCTGCCGTTCTCGCCCACGGTGCAAATGTTAGATGCCTGGAGAATTGCGCCGAAAGTAGCAGCACAGCGCCTTTTACCTATCACTGTGACATCGGCGTAAAGGAGGTTGGCAGATGCGGCGTTAAAAACTGTAACATACAATTTTCAGAAGAGATAATTTAGGTTTCTCCAATGATACTCTTCAGACACGAATGAGAAACGAGATTCAGACTTAATAATAATGCTGCACATTGAATATAAATGAGGTCATTCATATGAATCTACAGAACTACAGACGGAGAAGATTTACAGGAATATTGGTGTACCAAGTACTTACGTTGCTAAAGGAGATGATGTTTTTGTCACGCAAGTAACTCAGTGTCAAGAAAGTTATGTTTTGTTATATTTTTGAAATAGATTTGGCTTACAATGTATGAGTGCTAATACTGGAAGTGAATTACTAGAAATGTGTTTTTCTTTTCGTGTCGTCTATAATACTTTGGCCCATTCTTTTGCGTGTGCATTTAAAATATAAAAATCTTATTTTCTGAAATAACTTTTTGAAATGAAAATATTTTATCATTACCCATTTGCAATAATGTATAGTGATTGTATCCCAAACTTTGTTACTTTTGATAAGGCATCTGAAATACGAAAATGTTGCACTTACTGCTTGAAACTCTCCCAAAGCCACTGACAACGGCCTAAGACCCTTCAAAGGGGACGGAAGCTTGAGAGTAACGACGAAGACGGATGGCATTTATCACATCTGTAACAATAATTACACCTTTATGATGCTAAGCGATGCCCCTTAATATATAGAGGTAAATATGGCGATGTACTTCATCGACATTACTGTCTTCAAGAAATACTATTTTGGGAATTCATACTAGGGTTCACTGCAATTGCAGTACAGTGTTTTGAAATTAAATTTTTTTTAAGAGGATGCCAACACCATTTAGGTTTACATAAATACAAAATTCATTCCTATCATTCAACTCTCTCAAAAACTTCGTACTTATTTCCAAATAGTTTGCGATATTTGTAAAAGAAATGTAATTTTGAATTCGAAAAAAGTAAAAATTCTTTTCGAAATCTTAATTTCTCGTAAGGTGTCTTCCCCCAAAATTAACTCAATCCGTACTGACTTACTGCATGTTTGTACACACACATATATATATATCCGTCTGCAAGTCTGATATGGCCTCGTGTTTTTTTATGTTCGGTTAAAAAGTTGTCATTACCGTAAGGAAGAATAATTTTTACTGTAAAGTTGGTAGAAAACGATTTACGGTTACGCATGGAATTCATAAAAAAAAAAAATTCAGTTCAACGTTTTGAAACCATGATGTTCGTAATATAGACAGTAAGAAAATGATTGCTTATCGTCTATAAAGTACTTAAAATAGGCCAGACGCGGGAAAATAATAAAGAGTTTAACAGGGATGTGCCGCGGTCGTACGCTGCAAGTTGAAAAACCCTCGTACGACAGGACACTGGAATCTTTAACTGTAACCTTGTACAGCGTGTGTGCAGTCGGGTCTCCTGCACTAGTATTTGTATTTCAGTTCAGCCACAAAGCCACTTCAGACATTGCATTTTGCCATTTTAGGTATAAGGTAATCCATGCTGTGCACACAGGTCAGGCAACAGTAAAGCACTACCTTGCATAATAATTGGCTGCAGTTGATTGCAATCCAATAGAAGGAGATTACGCTCCTTCTAATCGCGGTGGTTACCACCTCAACTGTTAACAGCATCTTACAGAGTTGAATCTGCACGCGCCACCTTGATGGGGCCGAAGCATAGCCAACCTCTACGAACGCGCTTCGTAAACGAGTCCTCTTACTTGGTGGACCAGACCGGCGTCCCTTCAGAAGTGAGCATCAGCCCTTTGAAACCGGGTTTGGTGACACACCGCTTTTATTCGCCAAAGGGTACTCAAGTGACAAGAGATCATCACCAAACCCAGCACTGTGTATCTTGGGGGTTCGGTGGGAGGGAATGGTCTCTTTCTCCCGCTTCTCCTGAGGCCGCAGGGCCGCCGTTGCAGCCCTCCAGTCAAATACACGCCTACAGGCTTTCTCCNGGCCGCAGGGCCGCCGTTGCAGCCCTCCAGTCAAATACACGCCTACAGGCTTTCTCCCAGCGGGAGATTCAACCAATGTCTTACAGAGTTCGACCCACGATCAGCACGGCCCAAGGCCGGGGCTTCACACTGATCTCCTGGGTTCCAACGACTATTCCGTGCACTCTAAGTTTTCACCCAGGAAAAGCCCAACTCCTGCAGGACGCCAGACAGTCCCTTCTGCGGAGCTTTGCCACCCTGAGATCTACCAGAAGGCCTCAGTTGGAGTTGTCTCAGCCCATGCAGCAGCACAGGGGCAAACCCTGCCCCAATGTGAGAAGACCTCTCCGGAGCTCGTCAGCCGGGGTGGTGAAGAGCCCTCCACCGGAAACAACAGTGGGTCACGCTTTGGTCCAGTAAGAAGGTTACACCACTTCACGCCGATCTGCTCATACACCTAATAAAGCCGGTGACCACCACGTAGGTCGAACAAGAATAGTCATTCCCGTAGTCACGACTACCCAACCAGGCACTCGGAGGGGGGTGGAGTGGGGGGGCTGAGTCTCTACACTCCCTACACACCGAGATCTGTTACCGGCTTTCACCAAGTACACTTTCAGCCCTTCCCGACCCTCCCCTGCTCTACCACCAGTCCAACTCCAACCCGGCCCCCCAGGGCCAGAACTGGTAGTTAGATATTTGAAGCTAACACAGTTCTGACCCATTCAGGCAGTGAGCTGCCGTGAGGATCCACTCGCTGGAGATGAGGGAGCCGCCGCAGAGGCTGGTTACTCCCATGATGAGAAGTGCTTGCCATGGGATCTGTCCTTGAGTGACGGCCGTGCCAGAGATGATACAGGAGTTTGGCTTCACGTACACCTTCCCCGCGTTTTCTGCAACAGTGTAACATGTTCGTCGGCAAACATTTAGAGATTTTAGTTTTTGTGCGTCATGGCACGCCGAGGAATATGAATTGAAAGCCATAAGAAACACTGGATAAAATATAACATAAAAATCTCTGTATATGTTTGTTTTTATTCACAGAGAGGTATTTTTATTAGTTTTAATTTGGTACAAATTGGTTACAGTTGCTTATGCACCTTGGAAAACTCCGCTTAGTTTCAGCTTTCTGCCCATTGCATATCATTCGCCACATATAATAACGAACACTGTCAGTCGTGTATTGTAACGCAAACCAAGTGAACGTGCAAAAAAATTAAAAACACTATTTGATTACACCCAGTTTAATAAAATTTGTGCAATTTTTATAAACCGTGAAATCTGGGAGTATACTAATCAAGAGACAGTATGTGAAATATTAAAGTTTAGTTTTATGGATGCACATACGTCGTTTGAAGACAATGCCATCGCTCTTTGTGTGACTTACTTAAATAGTCCTGAGAACAGATGATGTGGTATACAAGATACATGTAAGGAGTAATTAACGAGTGATAGGTTCACTGAAAAGACGTGCGAAAAAGCCGTACGAGCAACTGATGGAATATGAGTGAGGCCGTAAAATAGAGCTGCGTGAGGCAGGCTGAGTGGGGCTACTGAAATTCTGTCATATCTTTTTTTGGAAAAATTGAANCGTAAAATAGAGCTGCGTGAGGCAGGCTGAGTGGGGCTACTGAAATTCTGTCATATCTTTTTTTGGAAAAATTGAACACAGAAATGTATCCATACATGTCGGCCATTTATGGACTACCCATACAGACCATTAAGAGAGAGAGAGGACCGTTACATTTTTAAAAATATAAGAACAGATCAATGCTTTCTTGTCCANCATACAGACCATTAAGAGAGAGAGAGGACCGTTACATTTTTAAAAATATAAGAACAGATCAATGCTTTCTTGTCCACCATCCCGCGATATGCAGAAGCTTCTCAGCACCATATCTCCCGCAGTATTTCCAAAAGCCCAACACAGGCAAGTATGCAATCCCTACAACCTACCATTAATACCTCAACACAGGCTCCTTCGTTTACAATGGTGATATCAAGCAGAGAACAAAGTGGAGCGTTATGTACAGTGACGTACAGTATAGTCTAAAGGGAATGGATGGCTATCTTTCCACATTTAGGAGGGCGAAGGTAGTCGTTATAATCCGTAACTCACTTTACAGCACCATACGCACACTATTNATCTTTCCACATTTAGGAGGGCGAAGGTAGTCGTTATAATCCGTAACTCACTTTACAGCACCATACGCACACTATTACTGCCGTGATGGTCTGGAAAGCCATCGAATATGACTTAAGTTCGTCATAGAATGAACAATATTGAGCTGAGATTTCCAAAGCCATTTCCGAGCAAACTTACTCNAATATGACTTAAGTTCGTCATAGAATGAACAATATTGAGCTGAGATTTCCAAAGCCATTTCCGAGCAAACTTACTCTCGTCTGCACACATCTCTGGTTTCCCAGGGCGTTTTGCGTCACTTTTCATCACTACCGTGGCCTGCCTGGTCACCTGACATGTTATTCATTATGAGTTTGTGGGACCAGCTGGGACGCCCGCTTCCTCCACGTGGAGGTGTACGTGATTTGGAGCACAATTTGCAACAATTGTGGACAATCCATAGCCTGATAGAATACGACAGTTGTTTTATTCCAGATTTGTTGCTGTCGTATTGATACGATTATCCANGACAATCCATAGCCTGATAGAATACGACAGTTGTTTTATTCCAGATTTGTTGCTGTCGTATTGATACGATTATCCAGGAAACAAGCAGTTCGACGAGGGAATAATGTGCCCTCTGTGCTTCAGATTGGAATCAATACTGAAATCACTTCATTATTTTGTCTGAACCATCATATTATTTAATAGAATCCAGCAGCTGTTTTACTACTAATACTATTATATTTTGAGTATTTTCTTGTATGCACGATTAGATATTTGTAATTATGTATTGTTAAACGTTTGAAAGTGGATTTGAAAAATGTTTTGTGAACCAGCGACATTAGCTTCATTTCAATTTCCTTCGCCAAATAAAACCCTTTCGAAAACACCGCAGAAGCGCAGTGTTTATAGAAAAGGGAGCACGTTTAGTCAAAATGTTTCATTTCAAGGAACTGTAACGTGACTAATTTAAAATCACTGAAGAATTTAGTTTCTTTGGTTAATATGTACTCCTATAGTATTTTCTTAGAAGTAGTACGAAAAACAACGTAAATAAGTTTGGCTATTACTAAAAATACGTTATCATTTTGACGTTTCTTGCGGAAACTCTTCCCTTACTATCTTGAGACTCTCTTCTAAGGACAAGTCCAGTAGGGTCGTCTACTTTGATGTAGCTGAAATCAGTGTATATCTTCTCCCACTCTTGGGCGGTGTATTTGGGATTTCACTCCACATACTTGTGGACAAATTCTAGTCCTGCATAGTTATCAGTAGCCTTAGCCTGAAAGAAGTAACATCTATTTAATCTTATTCCATTGTGCGTTTTAGTAAATTCAAATGAAGGGGCTTTGCTTTTATAACAGTTCATGTAATATCAACACTTTAATTACCTGAGACTAGGTAAAATTTGTACTAGTTTTAGCATTTAAATTAATAACTGACTGGACATAGAAAACCATTAATGATTAAAGTAGATATAATATTGAGAGCACACATGTTTTAAATTTAATTTTTAAAATTTTCTTAAAATGTTTGCTTGAAAATATTGTAATATTATTAAACATACGTCAAAAATTTTCAAATAAAAAGAAAAGTAAAAAAAAGTGCAATAACGTGACTGAATGGCAAAATGCTAAAAAAATATATAATAATGTTGTCGTCGTGATTTACGAATGGGTATTTATTGTTTTACTTGCTACGATATTTGCTAATAATGAAACTGTTAATACCGTATATTTAAGTGTTTTAAGTCCTATCCATATTATTATTGACTAAATGCAATGATTATTTAGGTGAGGTAGTTATTTTTGTCAGTATACAAGTGGCCGTAAAAAAGCCGTCTTATGTTCCTGTGTTATTAAAGGCCAAATTATTTTATTTCCTTTAGAATGAACTGCAGCAAAAATTATGGGTTCTTAAATGTTTTCAAGTGCTGATTTAATACAAATATAGCGGAAAAGATTAGCAGTTTTAGGAAGTTCAAAGAAAATATGTAAAATAAATATGAATATTTAACTTCAAAATCTACACACTTACATAATTGTGTACGTTCGTGACATTTGCTATGTGGTAGGACAGAAAGCTACGAGCTTGGAATATGATACCCACAGCTGGTAACCACTGGTATCGAGAGGCATCTATAAACTTTGGTGCGCAATGAAGGTAAACGTGAACATTATATTTACAATGTCTACGCGAAACACTTCGTTAACATCTTAAGCCCAGAATAATACAAATAATTAAGTCTGACAAAACTAAATTTGGCATCCACAATTGGGCAAGGATTTTCCAAGTAACAAAACGACTTTAGCAAAAAATCTGTAATTATAGATACAATTTTACGTTTATTTGTTTGTCTTGAAACCACCAAACTTTTTTGCTAAATATTAAGAGAAAATAAATATGAAACCAAACCTTATTATAATAATATGCAAGACTTTAAACCCTGTAATAATACTTCAACATATATGTATAGGCCCCTTTTTAAGGTATATGTTATGGTAAATCGTTAGGGGTTGGATTCCGTTCGTTTGCGTAAAATTGTTTCTTCTAATGGAATATTTTTAGAGTAAACTTTTTCTTCTACTGTCTGTCCACAGAGAGCTATTCCTTCATTCATTAATGTTAATATTCCCATTCATGGCCTTGTATGTTGTTAGCACACACAGTAAGAAATAGATCGGAAATTTACCACACCGTTTTTAGGAATGATATGAATACTATCGTGTTGAAATTTTTTCCTNCGGAAATTTACCACACCGTTTTTAGGAATGATATGAATACTATCGTGTTGAAATTTTTTCCTTACTCAAACGTGGTAGCGCTCCTGAACAGCTATATGAAACAGCCAAAAAAGTACCGTCATTACCAAATCCACATAGTAGCCGTTGCAAAAACATACGTATTTGTATGCTAATGTATGGTAACTGTNGTCATTACCAAATCCACATAGTAGCCGTTGCAAAAACATACGTATTTGTATGCTAATGTATGGTAACTGTCCTACGCTACGTATAGCTTTAAAACTACAATTAAATGTTAGTAAGTTTAGCAGAAAAAATTCTTACTGTGATACCATAGAGAAAATATTCAATTTTCTTCTGTGACCGTCTATGCCTGCTGATCATAAGAATAAATTTTGCAGCTGCACTAATCAATATAACACAAAGTCGTGAAAGGTAGCCTTCATTCAATAGCATGCAGAATATGTTACCCAATTTAATTTAAAAACTGTAAGGTAAATAATTTTGTATATAAATATTTTAAATAAACATTGCTAAGATAAATGACAATTTTACAAATAACTAACCACTTAAGCCAATTGAATGTATTCAAAATTTTAATAGAGATTATAAGATTGCCATTTCCATTGCTAGTAAATATCCGCGAATTTCGTAGAAGCCGTTTTTTGTGCTTATTGCTGATTGGTCATTCAACTACAAATTTAACACCGGTACAGACAGAACTAATGTTGCCCACGTGGTAATGGCGTGGTTCTTTATGGGAAAGCAACTGTGATTTTAGCATAGAAATGCCATGCAGCATTTACGCTAAAAAAACATTTAAACTTGAAGGAAAATATTTATTTATTCGACGATCATTTCAGCAGCTTTAAGTTTACCCCAAACCAGTTGTACCACCATTTTTAGAATTAAAATTAACGTGATGTTTCTGCACATTTGCTAGAGGCGGCCGGAAAATTAAGTGGACAATGAAAAGGTCAGGGTTGAAGGCGTAGGTTGTGTATAATCTGGTTCGAAATCACGTTCCTACAATAATTAAATCATAGAAATATGAACTCTGATACTCCTATTAAAAAAAAACTCTCTACTGAAATTGGGGATAGTGAATTACATATTCGTTAATTAAAAATGGCTGTCTTTTATTTTCGGCTTATTTTAAGTATAACGCAGAGGAACGCGAATTCTTTTTTTGTATAAAGTGCAGGTTGTGTTGCGTTAACTAAAAACTAATTCCTTTCTTTGCTTGGCTGCAATGATTTACACAAAGCACGTTAACAAATATTAATAAATAGGCTTCACCTGAGCTGCGGCCACAAAAAGAACCAAACATACAAGAACCTTCATCGTGCTATAAAATGGTTTATGAAAACATAGGATTCATTAAGACGTTTTATACCTTTGATATCACCTCTAAACTGTTATCAGTTTTAAAGATGAATTTTTTAGGTTCAAAGACGAATTATATCTTCGACTTTTTTTCTTTTGGGAGAGATAAGATGTATTTTATCATAATGTCGCGTCGCCAAACATTTTTAAGTTCTGTTATCTGTGATACAATAATTTTACAGTCTTACTTCATATTTATCCAAACTCCACAACTGTTAGATTTCAGTGATTAAGTTTTCTCCGATTCAATTAAAAACCAGACTTTGTTACTAGCGTCGCATGGATTAACAACAAATGTCTGAAGTCGAATACATACATATATTTTTAGCAATTCAGTGTGAAATTGCACTCCATTCGTTGATCTGATAGCAAGTACCAAGTGTGTAAGACTTCCCAAAATTGTTTCTTTAAATCTGTAGGTAAATAAGTTTAATTCAAACTAACTGACTTTCAGTCTTTCATAATTATAACGTGAAATAAGTCATGTGTTTTAACACGCCCGATTAAAATCAAAGTGTTTTTTAATACCACTAATATCAGTAGGTCCCAGTTTACTTCAATACTTTTGAGCTTAACTGCATGTAATTTTTTTAAGAGCCTGCATCATACGGTTGTTTGTTACTTCTGAGCTAATATCCACATTCAAAAGATAAATATAAAAATAAAGGGCATTTTGAACTCATGCCCACAACAAAAACTTACAGGTTGTGTGAAGTAAAACTGCATATAATTGTGCTAGCACAAACTGAAGAAATGCGGCCGTAACATGCGACAAAAACCATGATGACTGCCTTGCAGTCTGGTACGACAGCTGCTGTAGGATACCTTGTACAACGAAGTACTAACATGGTACCGTGTTAATGGTTATTAGGAATCACATAAGAGTGTAAGTCATGCAGAAGATTAGACTTAAATTTTCTGATGATTATCCTGGATCTGCGTATTGTCAATCATATTCTTTTATATCCTCTATACTTATGTGAGTATTTATTTATGTACGTGTGTCTGTATGTACGTGTTTAATGTAGCCTATGTATGCAACATACCCACTAACGGAAAACCAAAAAAGATGAATGCCTCCAGACAAGTGAATAAGAAATATCACATATTCCAATGAGATGATCAAGAGTGCTGCGCTATGAAGA
This sequence comes from Clitarchus hookeri, assembly GCA_002778355.1. Classification (NCBI taxonomy): domain Eukaryota; kingdom Metazoa; phylum Arthropoda; class Insecta; order Phasmatodea; family Phasmatidae; genus Clitarchus; species Clitarchus hookeri. The sequence continues at coordinate 208,628 of NQII01003867.1, read as the reverse complement.
TTCAGAACTCCAGAACTTTCCGTGGAACACTGAGGCGTATCAGAAGTTGGCCACCAGAAGGTGGAGTAAGTAGTCTGTAGTGTGATCCGAATTTGCGTGTAACATGACTGGGATTCCAGGACGGCGCAGGAACAAACAGCTGCGCAGTTAACTTAGTTTTATAGTTAGCCTCTGTGTGATCGCATTACCATATTGATGGACAAGAAAAGTCAGCAGTATATTGACTATGGTGCCGTTAGTTATAGGCATGTGGACATGTCTGTATGTCGAGTTCCCAACAGCAGTGACATTAAGATGCACTCTCAATGTCGTTACATCGTACGAATGACCAGAGCGGATTCCACAGATACTGCATATAAGACTGTAGGTGGTATCACCTTACATGACCATTATAGGCTCTCAATGTTAAGATTCGCTCAAATCTCTCAACTCAAAAGCTCCACGACTATTCGCCTGAAGACTGGCTACGATTATAGATACTTACATTCAGGCTTAACCAATGAACATGTTGCATCCATTGGAGTTGAGGAATGAGAGCCTGAAAGGATGAATGACGGAACGTTGTATTTAACAAGAAGAAATTCTGCCTCGATATTACGACGGTTTTCTATTTCACTGTGTCTATCAGGTCAGCGACATTTTCAAAAGTATTAATAGTACTTACATGCAATACTGGCACCTAGTTTTATGGTGTGGGTAGCTGTGACCTACTATGCGGTTTGTCTCTAGCATTTGTACAGAGAAACGATACAACCAAAACGTCCTCCGACCCCTTCTGTTGCCAACCAACCAAAAGCAAGTTATGAACCGTTCCGAATGGACTATACACACTTCAATATTGTTCGAGAAACCGGACACACACTACAACGTTTTATTCTAATTTCCTGGCCAACACGATCACCGAACTGTATTGAATATCGCCTGGCTCAGTCTTAAACATTAGCTGCCGCCTTTGCCCAACTGTTCTACAAGGTGGAATGCGCACGCAACTCGAATCCACAGCATGTTCTTGCCACCTCTACAATCGTTTCCAGGCCAGAGTTCCAGCTGGTGTTGCTACTTGAGGAGGGTACACCCGACTGAAACGTTCTTTCAGCACACCCTGCCGATTCTGTACACACGAATATTGTCTCTCCCAAATGATTTTGTAAGGTGTTCTAAATTAGGTGTGTATTTGGTAGATATTTCCATGTCCTCGGACAAGAGTATATAGGTACTATTTTTTTCAATTTTATTTAGTGTTCGTACTACATAGCCAATATGCATATACATGCGTAACCAACTTTGTTTCTCCTAAAGATAGTCACTAAGTGTCAGACAAGATGGTTAGCTANAATATGCATATACATGCGTAACCAACTTTGTTTCTCCTAAAGATAGTCACTAAGTGTCAGACAAGATGGTTAGCTATCAAAATTACTACTTATTTAACTAGAAAATTTAATTAATATATATTTTGGTAATTATTAATGGTCGACTTTGCATATGTTCTGAAGTCCTATTGAAAGGCCTTGTGATTATACGAGTAACAACTTTACGGCACGGTGTGTAGTTTTGGAAGAAAATATGCTGCTTCTCGTGAGAATTTGTTCCTGTTTGTAAACGTTTTATTACATACTTTATTAAGAAGAAAGCTTTAAAAGTCAAAGAGAACGTGGTAGTTTTTTAAAAGAAATAATTTAAATTTACGAGTTAAGACATGTATAAATAATCACCTCCACTCAAACTCAAAATTATAAGGTAAGTCATTATTTTTGTGTTTAATAATGCGTCAACAGTTTATTATCTAAGGCCACGATTTATGAAAAACCCATATCAGTTTTTTTCGGGTTTATCACACAAAGTCATTAGAGAACATGGTCCTTACTGGTGTAGATTGTTCGCGTGCAGATATTGTCAGCACTTAAGAAATAATCCTCTTGGTGACAAGCAAAAGCACTGCTGTCCATACCATTATCAGAAATTATAAACCTGATATCATATCAGAAATTCGAGTTTAATCATATCTGCTAATATGCAAGTCTACTGCGCATTCGTTTCAATAAGTGTTTCGCACGACGTTCTCAACTAGAGTTTAAGTTACTCATTCTAGAGAGGAAGACCAATATTTTCAAATAAAAATTTTTTAAGAAATTTTTTTACCGCTATACAACACACGCCGTGTGAAACTGAANAAGACCAATATTTTCAAATAAAAATTTTTTAAGAAATTTTTTTACCGCTATACAACACACGCCGTGTGAAACTGAAAACGTTTTGCACACAGTGTTTCTATACCCTGAAATAAACATAATTATACTTTTTGCGTCACTTCACGAACGTTTTCNAACGTTTTGCACACAGTGTTTCTATACCCTGAAATAAACATAATTATACTTTTTGCGTCACTTCACGAACGTTTTCGTAGAAGTAAGTTCTTGTAAAAAACCTTTACGTGGATAATATAAAATTAAATTAATTATTTGCGATACTTAATATTTTCTCACAGCTTAGACGCCTAGTCATTTCCTTGCCCGGATGCTTCAAAGGATATATTTTTAATTAACATAATGAAAGAAATATTCAATATGTGCGTCCAGATGTATAATTATCCTGTAATTGCTCGAATACTTACTTAATGGTGTCGCTACCTCAAAAAATTAATTGGACATCAAAAAACTGAATGGAAATATTAAAATGATTATTTGTGAAAAGGCAACGTAGGCACTTAGCCCAGTTAAAAAACGAGAATCCAGTATAGAATATTAAATTGAAACCATTTATCATTGAGAAANACGTAGGCACTTAGCCCAGTTAAAAAACGAGAATCCAGTATAGAATATTAAATTGAAACCATTTATCATTGAGAAACGTTTAAGACGACAGGAGAAAAATATACGGTTTTCAAACGGCACGTGATGGGTGAACTATTATTTACCACAGAGAAGGGTTGTTTCGTACCGCAGAACAAAATGTGTTGCGCAATGTCAAACTTGAAGTATAAAAGTAATTATTTTGTTCTAACGTACGTGGAAATACATTTTCTTTGATAAATATTTAAATTCAATCACATAAATTTGGCTGGAATAAAACCAAGATTTTAATATTTGTGGCTCTGTTGATCGAAAGAAGGATTTTTATTGCTACATTACTTGAATGTTGGATACAGATACTCGTGCTGAAAATGTGCGGGGTAAATGCTGGGCAAATCTGCGCAACATCTACATGGAAAAATCGTGGAAGCCGCTGATTGGTTCCGTATCATATTCTGTCACTTTATGTGATCTCTAGCTGCTTTATTACTCTGTTGCAACATTTATTATTAGGGGTTAGGATGACGAAGTGCCAATTTTTTAAATAAGTTATAAGAAATTTATATTGCAAAAAATATATTTGAAGTTAATATTTTGGCCTAGAATGATTTCTAACAAAACGGTTTCCATCCGTACCGGCTTTGCATTATACTAAATACTGCTTTCCTCATCCTATTTATCACCAGAATTCCCATTTTGAGACTATAAATTACAGTGTATTTAAGAACGACATACATTTGCAATACGCCAATAAAAGTTGTTCCGAATTGTTTTCTTTCCATGATGATTAACACTACGAAGTATTTCATTCATTACTCTTGTATAAACGATTAAAGTCATTATGTATTTCCTTTAATTCCAATAATTTCAATTTTTGTGGACAAAATTTCAAACTGAGGAAATTGTAAGGAATGTAAGGAAAGTGTCCGCATATTAGTTGACTCCAAATCACACAATAGTTCAAAGAACTAGCTGACGTCTGGAAGGGAACAAGTGAGATAATTAAACACAAAATACGTACCNAATCACACAATAGTTCAAAGAACTAGCTGACGTCTGGAAGGGAACAAGTGAGATAATTAAACACAAAATACGTACCCTAAAAATACCTCTCGTATCGCCGTACGTAAACGTTCCGTCAAACTTCGTAAAGTTGTTTAGATTTACGCGATCAAAAAGTTTCGTAGTGTGGCCAAATTGCGCGCCCTTTGCACTTCACGAAATAAGACATTGAATTAAATAAAATTAATTTATTTCTTATTTAGTTATAACAGGTTTGCACCTCTATTTCAAAGTCGAAATTAGATACAATTGTGTGCAGTTAGGGTTTCATACTGACACGCCTATGATATAGATTAATAAAATATTTCAGCAAATATTTTTTACACTTTAGATTTCCTATTTCAAACGGGTAAGTTTTGAAACGAAAAGAACTCCTCTCATTCTCTGAAGGTAGGCGGAAGCAAACCATTTCCTAAGTTGTTTTATTTATTTATTTATTTTAGCGTTTAAAATCGTAACGACATTTTTAGGTTGAAATGTTAACGTTTTTCAGGCGAAGATTATTTTCCTTACAACCACTAAGAAAGTGTGAGGATTTATTGGAGTAAAAAAGCTTGAAACCCTCAGTTCGCAGGTTTTATAAAATGGCAAATGAAATAGAACATTGTGTCACGTATACAATATTTCAAAATACGTTGATTTATCAACTTTACGAGAAACAGATAAAATTTTGTGTAGTCAACAAGTTACGAGATAATACAAAAATACAAAGCAAAGCAAAAAACTATCGATAAAATTTTGCTACAGGAAAGTGTTCTTGTATCGTTCGTTAACTTTACAAAAACGATATCTGAGAGATACGTTTATGTCCATACAATATTTCTTATTAATAATAAAAGCTTTAAATGGTTCTTTATAATAATAAATATAAGCTAACTATTTGCTCAATTTTATCTTAGAAAACGGCATGTATATGTTTGGTTTTAAAAGAAATATCTTTAAAATATCTCTAAATTATTGAAACTATTTTTATGAATTTCCACGCAACTTCCAGGATTTTCTTTACGTAGTCAAAACAGTCGTTGCAAAGGAGAACATCTTTACTAATATCATATCCACATACCGTGACAGAAAATTATTTTAATTTTCTTTATTGCCATAATTTTCAATATATTCGTATATATTGTAAATATTAAATTGGTCTTCAGTGGTTTTCCTAAATAATTCAAAAACATGAATTATCCATAAAGTAGCTATCATTGTAAAAAGCTAAATTTTCAGGATTGTAAGGCCATAGTAGACGTATGCTACAAATACATGCAAAACACAAAAAGCTATTTGAATGAAAAGTAAAAATTTAATTGAGAAAGGTTTTTACAGAGAAACGTTCTAAATTGTTAAACATTTAAAAATAAATATTTGAAGTTAACGTTTTGTTTATACAGACTCCACCTTCAAGTTGATAGAAAAAATTTGTTAACACCAATTTTTCAGGAAGGCAAATTGTAAAGAAAAAAATTTTATATGAAATTAAATATCATTCAACTAGGAAATAAATTATATTAACCTTTACTTAAATCACACATTGTTACAAAATAGCAATGGAAAGAAAATTGGTTTTATGCGTGCATGTGAAAGACTTACATTTTGTTTTCTGTGGTATAATGAGTTCACAAATATATTGACAGATAAAGATTTTTGGATGTCGTGGTAGATAACATTATTAACTCTTAACTCAAGGAAATTCATAGAGGAAACAACACATATGATAATTTAATTGGTAGTTGCAGGAACCCCTCATTTTGAAAAATTATTTATTTCCACAAGAAGGAAAAATTTTAATTAGTGTGCACAAAGAGCAACAAATAGGAATCCTATCTAATCTAGCTAAACTAGATAGGAGCACAAGGCTTCTGTAAGATTTGGAGGCTTAATGTTATTTTAACTCCTATGTATTTAACTTTGATATGTTGGACGCGAGAGGTTTCTATTTCAAATCGACATATAATGTAGTAAAGGGATACATTTTATGCACAAAATTATTAAAAATTCTACACTTCTGTCCAAAATCACTAGTATTAATTACTATTTATGAGCCTGGAATACAAATGACAATGATATTAAAAGGATTTAATATTTGGAGAGTTAGAAAAGTTACGGCTCTAAATGTTTCTTTAATCGACAACTTTTTTATCAGCAAGTATTGCCACTTTAGAGGAGAAAGCTATTTATGATGGAACATATGGAATTATATTAGGTTCTGCAAGTCTGAAGGAATGTGCCTGAAAGCTGTTGAGGAAATGTTGAGCTTTGACAGCAGCAGAAGTTTGTTTCCTGCAGGAAAACTCTAGAAACTCTGAAAGTGAAAAAAATTTTTTCATCTCTCAAGGGACTTTCATTCCCTATGATTCCATACATAGAACATCTCTGTTATAACGTGCTTGTCACCAGGATTTGAAATCAAGGATAACTTATTTTTGGACAACTCATACCTTAAAAAACTTACAGAGCTACAACTACTGTTCGCGTAATCAGTTAGATTTGTACGCTATATATATTTTCTTTTAAATATATTTTTACGATATTGAATTCCATGGTTTAAAGCAGCTAGATGAGTCCTATGTATGGTAAACAACTGATGGGTGGATTGAAATGTTGATTTCGCTACCATGCCAACATGAGCCGGATGGAACAAAAAAAATGTTTGTTAGTACCAGCGCAGCTGTCCGAGAAAATAAAGAAATAACTAATGGTTGGGATAATACCCATATAAACTTATATAATTGAGGGTTGATAAATAAACATAATTGCAACTCTCCGTTTATGTTGTATCATCATATGCGTAGAATTCGACGTTTTCATATTTTGTATCACCGGCTTTAATTTATATGATTGTGGATGAAAGAATGCACTTCCTTGGGAGGCTTCTTTTCTATTGTTTAATCATATATAAACAGTTTTAAATAATGCATGTGGATGATTTTATTAGTAGGTGCAGACAGAATGTGTTCTGAGTAGGGATAACTGGAGCCGTCAAATTACCCATGTAATTAATGACATGCCAGTAACATCTTCACGCTCTTGAGATATGTCCTTCACATTGCTAATTTTCTTGAAGAACATGTTAAATTATCTTATGTAAACTTTCTGTCTGCTTCTGCTACACGCTTAGCGTGGGGATATTTTTCAGACGCTGGGACGTTTTTGCAAACGTAACATATAACAGGGTTGACCGAATTTAAAATTAAACATTTCTGTGAATATTTTTTAGTAATAACATAAGTTTTATTTCAGGGTGATCCAGCCGAAACAATTTTCACGTTTATTTCACGTTATGAGTAGGCGACAAGTATTTACTATCTCTGCTTGTGTAATGTCCCTCGTCAACTGGAAAACTTAAATATGATCTCCAGTGCTTAATGTTATCAAGCGCGAACTGCAAAGACAGGTCGCAGTTTTCCACACTTATCTGTGGAGGATGTTTTACGAAAACTAAATGTTTACCTTAGTATTCGTATTTTGTCATAAAAAACACGAAAGACTGATAAAAATACCGACTCAACAGCAACCACCAGAGCTCGGCAGGCAATATTTGAAAGTGCTGTTATTGGATTTTCTCTAGATGTGTAGGTACATTGTCTTCCGACAGTCTCGGGCAATATTGCAGTGGCACTCAATTCTGTCCGGCTCTAGAAATAACCGTATTGCTCATTTTGTATTATGAAAGTTAAAAACTTAAAATATAACTCCAGTGTAACTTCTCCACTCATTTAAGTTTCCATGCGTTTCCATTTGAATCTGCAACAACAGAGCAGATCCATTAATAATATGAATAATCGTAATATTAGAACAACACCATACAACAATAGGTTTTACAGTGTGGCTTACCTGCGATCATAACCATGTCCTCTCGACTTTACTCTTTTGCCTCTGTAGTTGACATAAGCTTGGTTCCTCAGTCTACTTTATTTTATTCGCTCGCATTAATAAATATAAATAGCAGCTTTAATACGTTTCGTATGTTTAGTCGCAGGTATCTCATCAATAGTGATGCCGCACTTACTCGGCACTGTACCACTCACGTGCACAAAGTTTTCAGTGAATGAAAAACAGAAAAACAGGGAGGAAAGAAGAAACATGAGAAACGCAAACGACATGTAACAAAATGAAAATTTTTAATAATAATATCCCTGGTCCAGAACATGTCGGGTTTCCGAAACCAGTGGTAACTTTAGCCAGTTGTTGTGCCCAGAATTCACGGCTAACATGAGGCGTTTTGATACCAACCAATGTGTCAGTACAAACTCCATCATATAAACACGAAATTTGAAACTATGCAAAAATTTACAAAAAGGGTTTCTGAAACTTCTTTAAGAATTATGACAACTGATTGAAAAAAAAATGTTTTACTCTTCCACCGGCTACTTTACGTTTTTAGCACACTTGTAATTGGCTCCTTTGCTTCATTGTGTACAGTTTGGCTATTTCTTTAAATAAACCACAATTAGGGCCACCTAAGTTTTCTTGCCCTTCTTCTGCTCCTGCCTCTGGCCTTCCCTCTGCCGCTGTATCACTCTCTCTCTCTCTCTCTATCAGTCCCTGTATCTCTCCCTCTCTCTGCCCCTGCCGCTCTATCTACATATGTCCCTGCCTTATGCCCTCTCTTTAACCCTGACTCTCGCCCACACTCTGTCTCTACCTCTCTCCAAACTCCTGCCTCCTACGTCCACCCTGCTTTTGCAACTGCCTCTCGACCATCCTCTGACCCAGGTGACTCACATTTAGTTTAACAGTTTTGAAATAAACATTTGTAAAAGTTCCTACTCGAAAGTGCTTACAAAAGTAATCCTTAACTCACGTTTTTACTTCGTAAGGCAATGTTGGGCCACACGCTGCGACTTTCACCACCACGACTTAACTCCGAATGTGATTTTTAGATTTTGAGTAACGTGAAATCTTGTACGTATTATATGTGTACTTTCTTCAGGAATTTTGTTTTACCTTTGGCATTATATCCGTGGCATANCTGTACCACTCACGTGCACAAAGTTTTCAGTGAATGAAAAACAGAAAAACAGGGAGGAAAGAAGAAACATGAGAAAGGCAAACGACATGTAACAAAATGAAACATTTTAATAATAACATCTCTGGTCCAGAACATGACGGGTTTCCGAAACCAGTGGTAACTTTAGCCAGTTGTTGTGCCCAGAATTCACGGCTAACATGAGGCGTTTTGATACCAACCAATGTGTCAGTAGAAACTCCATCATATAAACACGAAATTTGAAACTATGCAAAAATTGACAAAAAGGGTTTCTGAAACTTCTTTAAGAATTATGACAACTGATTGAAAAACAAATGTTTTACTCTTCCAGCGGCTACTTTACGTTTTTAGCACACTTGTAATTGGCTCCTTTGCTTCATTGTGTACAGTGTGGCTATTTCTTTAAATAAACCACAATTAGGGCCACCTAAGTTTTCTTGCCCTTCTTCTGCTCCTGCCTCTGGCCTTCCCTCTGCCGCTGTATCACTCTCTCTCTCTCTCTCTATCAGTCCCTGTATCTCTCCCTCTCTCTGCCCCTGCCGCTCTATCTACATATGTCCCTGCCTTATGCCCTCTCTTTAACCCTGACTCTCGCCCACACTCTGTCTCTACCTCTCTCCAAACTCCTGCCTCCTACGTCCACCCTGCTTTTGCAACTGCCTCTCGACCATCCTCTGACCCAGGTGACTCACATTTAGTTTAACAGTTTTGAAATAAACATTTGTAAAAGTTCCTACTCGAAAGTGCTTACAAAAGTAATCCTTAACTCACGTTTTTACTTCGNTTTGAAATAAACATTTGTAAAAGTTCCTACTCGAAAGTGCTTACAAAAGTAATCCTTAACTCACGTTTTTACTTCGGAAGGCACAGTTGGGCCACACGCTGCGACTTTCACCACCACGACTTAACTCCGAATGTGATTTTTAGATTTTGAGTAACATGAAATCTTGTACGTATTATATGTGTACTTTCTTCAGGAATTTTGTTTTACCTTTGGCATTATATCCGTGGCATATTGTTTCGATAATATTAACATAGGAAATTATTTATCTGCCTGGATCCACAAACCAGATAAATTCTCACATTTTATACATACTCAAGAAAATCAGAATTCCCGAATTCGGTATTTTCCCTCCAGTAAATTTGAGGTTTATTTTTGGGCTTTGAGGTTCTTTAAAAACATTGAAAATTGGGTCTTACAATTTAACGGTTAAGGCGTTGGAGTTCGAAGTTCCTGGCTTCAGAACCTATATATTCTATAGATCCGATAAATTCATTGTTCTACAGCAGGTTGGAATTAAACTGCACATAAATTTAAATAACGGGAGATGGAAACACCCTTGCCTTTCACTGTAATCAAACAGTGTGCAAAGAATTGGAAAGTTTTGTGAAGTCACACGTTGATTTCACCTTGGAAACGCCATTCTGTGTAATATCAAAAATGTTACCTCTTTGCAAAGAGTTAACGTAGTACGAACATAAAATACTCTTCTTTGACATAATCCTGGATAGGTAAAACATATATGTACTTTTTTTTTTCATTAGGTGATTCCTTTTTCTAGCGACTTTAATTGCGTTAAAATGTAAACCCCTACGTAAATGTAAAGAATTTTCAGCTTAGGCTGAGACATGTGTTTCCATAACTAATCATTTAGAAAAAAATTTTGTAAATGCATTTACAGTTTAACGCAAAATTATTGTTTGTAATCGTGAAATTTTAAATGTATTATTACGATTTTCATAGCCGCAATTACCGTCGTTATGAAAAGGAAGTAACCATTCATTGATACTATTTTCACATGAGAAAGTAGTACAGAAGTGACCTATTTTTGCTAACTTCGTGCGTTGTTTATTTGCAAGCTNTTAACGTAGTACGAACATAAAATACTCTTCTTTGACATAATCCTGGATAGGTAAAACATATATGTACTTTTTTTTTCATTAGGTGATTCCTTTTTCTAGCGACTTTAATTGCGTTAAAATGTAAACCCCTACGTAAATGTAAAGAATTTTCAGCTTAGGCTGAGACATGTGTTTCCATAACTAATCATTTAGAAAAATTTTTTGTAAATGCATTTACAGTTTAACGCAAAATTATTGTTTGTAATCGTGAAATTTTAAATGTATTATTACGATTTTCATAGCCGCAATTACCGTCGTTATGAAAAGGAAGTAATCATTCATTGCNCATAGCCGCAATTACCGTCGTTATGAAAAGGAAGTAATCATTCATTGCTACTATTTTCACATGAGAAAGTAGTACAGAAGTGACCTATTTTTGCTAACTTCGTGCGTTGTTTATTTGCAAGCTATTTCATGAAAACATATTTTTGTCATACATTTTTAGTCATGTGTAATACTAGTTTCAGTAGTTGTGAATATACGTGTAGAAAACTTTTTTCTTGCTTAAATAGACTATACGTTGTTAATGCCATAGCAAGTATTTCTCTTGGAAGGCAGGAATAAGGCAGTGGCATCGTGGCTAAGATTCCAGCTACACTTTAGCCTTACGTAATAAGTATGGCAGCTCATAAAATATTCCGCGATTAATTTCGGTTTGTTATCCTTAAAGTTTATAAACTTTAAATATGTATTTTAAAAGCTCATTTCTACTACAAAATGAATATCTGCTTTGAATTAAGGTTTTTGTTCAGAATTATCGGTTTATTATAACTAACAAAGTTTCTTTGCAGTAAATTCTATTGTTTTATTTTACAGTCAGATTAGTATGTATACGTTAAAGTAATGATAGATGAATTGGTAGCTGTAGTTTTCCTGTCCTTTATGATTTAAAAGTGCGCATTATTCAGAAATAGGAACCTCTTTACTTACAGTTAGCAAGAGAAGTGATGTATTTTGGTTATTTTAGTTTATTCTATGTAAATAAATACATTATTCAATTATTCGTTACTTCTGGTGCTCGGTAAGCGTATTGTTCTCACTCGTTTCTTCCTTATCACAGTATACTTAGGAACTGACAGGTGGAATGGCGTAATGGTGCATTTTATTACAGGCGTTTCCAAATTAGGTTGCTGAAACTCTGTAAGTCAGCCTTTCGACTGAAGGGCTATGAAGTTCCGTGGCGTCTGACAAGTCCGCTCGTAGGCAATTATTGGCGAACGAATTCGTGCCATATTAATGGTATATAAAATAACGTTCTTGGCTTGTCGTTATCGATATTTTGCTGCAGTTTCTGCTCATTTTTCATGACTGTTCTGGGTAATTACAATGCTTAGAAAACTAACCAGGGTCAATAGGGAAATAGTTTCAAATCCATTTCGTTGTGTACAAAATAGTTTATAATTTTGGGATAATTTAAGCCTTTTATGCAAATTCAGCATTATCAAGTATTGTTCATAAGTGAAAATCAGGAAATTCCGCAATAGTTCTGTAGACACTCTAGACCCTGCCATTTTTTCATTGGCTTATACTTTGCACTATATTTAACGTAATTCGCTCTATCACTCTATAAATGAGCACTACTGGTTGACAGTCCTGAAGGACATCAGAGGAAACGAATAGCCCTCTCACAAAAGTAGCAATAAGGTAGTGGTGTTATATGACTATCATTGTATCGCTGGTACCCACGAAATTGCCACGTTTATACTCATAAGGTCACCTTAGTAAGATTTCAATTAAGTGAGATGGTATCCGAAACACGTTAGCTTTGCCATTCCGAACCAGGAAAGTCCAGTCACTCCAATACAGGAAAGTCTTGTCATATAGAAAAGGCTTTAGAGATAAACTACGAAAAGTGGTTGACATGACACTTCTTCATGAACGGTTAATCCATATAAATGCATTGAAACAAAGCCTTTTACATACTTACTAATGTATTGAACACATTAAATTACATAAAAAAATTGCAACGTCTACTAATTAGGTTTTGGCCAGAAATTTCCCAGTTTTATATCTTGTATTGAATAAAGTTGTGGAGAAAATCGAGTGGAAAGATTTGGGCAGCTCTTAACATCGAGTCGATGAGGTTGAAGCGAGGTGAGTATGGAGGAACGCTGAAATGAAAGGACGTGGAAAACGGGAGATACCCGTGAAAACCCGCATACCAGCGGCATCATCCGGCACGATTCCCATATTCGGAAAACCCGGGAGTGACCCCGCCGGGAATCGAGCCCGGTTCGCCTAGGTGGGAGGCGAGTAGTTAACCGTTACACCACCGCGGCCGAAGTGAGAAATAAAACTATTTATTTGCCTTTTAAAAACCATATTTGTACATGGCACAGGGATACAGGATAATTTATTTCATATTTTAAATCCTAAATCTGCTAGAAAACGAAAAATTGTACATTTGCAATTAGACTTCTTTTAAATGAGAAAAAATTGTGATAAAAGTATACAATGACAGGACACCACACCATTGAGTAAAGATATACCTAGAGTGGATTTCCCAAGGTTAAAGTTTCTGACCACTCCAGCAGATAAGGATCTGTAGTTCGTGGTATGAACACCACGTAGCCCTAGTCCATTTTCGTGGCGGCAGCGTTGCCAATACGACATATGCCCTCTCTCTCACTCATATCTGCTATACCCACGAAACTGTGACAGACAAGATGGCGAACTCCCTAGTTACTACCTCAAGCCGTATATGTCCGTTTATGAAAAGATTACGGGTTCTGTAAAACGAGTGTATGTACAAAATGATACTTAAAGTACGCGTAAGTAACAGGAAACGTCGCAGATTACTCAGACGATCACAATAAAACAATTTTCACAACTATATAAAATACGCGATAACTGTGGATTTATGTAATGTATATACGTTTTCGTACGAACGTTGTTTAGGTTGTTTGTGTGCAGCTCAGTGGATTGTTGCGCGCGTCTGCGCCTTGTATTTATAAGCTATAGAATTTAAATCTCCGTAGTGTAAAAACATTTTTAATTTGATACATTATTGCTGTTGACAACGTATGTTATGGGTAGAAAACATTTATTTTCAAATCCCTTTGTCTAAAATCAATAATACGTAAGTAATAGCACAGTGCAATCGACTAGCTGTGGTTGTTTGCTAAACAAATCGATTGGTTTCTAAAGTAGATGATTTGAGCTGCGTAGCGTGAGTAATGTTAATAGGTACACATTTAAGCCTTAAGTTTAATGTTGTGATAATTTTGCCTTCTTTTGGCCTTCTAACCGTAAAAGATTGTTTAAAGCACAATATTGATTATTATGCTCATTACGGATAAATATGCAAATACAGGGGCTTACTGGCCGAAGGGGGGGGGGATGATATCGGTACACATCCCCCCCCCGAAATGTAATCAAAATATTCGAAACTAAAAATTCAATACACAATAACAACTTTTATTTTTATATATTAAATGTGTGATCCCCCTTGAACATGAAGGATGTTTATAGAATTTTGTGGTTAAATATATGCATATCAACCCATTGATTTTAACTAATATTTTAAAAATTTATTTTTTATATTTTAG
>NQII01003867.1:153002-193626 GCA_002778355.1 Clitarchus hookeri | reverse complement strand
ATATCTGAAGTGAAACTTGTGAGGCGAAGACCACTCAGAATACGGAAGACGGTGCTGTTGGCGGGAAACGGATATATACAATCATGTAAGTAAAATCAATATTAAAAAGTCTTGCGTGTGCACATGTTAACGATTATATTTGTTCATAAAAATAAGCTTCTCTGATACAAAATGTCTGCTTTGAAGTAATGATCTGTTTAAATTTGGTTTTAATATACAAAGCTAGGTCAGGAACAAATGTAAACATAACAGGCGTACCGCCTGTTTCAATTAACTTGAATTACAAATTAAAACATTATTGTAAACTGCAAATACAGAAGACGCGTTTCCGTATGACAGATGAGCGCTTACTAAATAATTCTTAATTCATATTTTTTTTAAATGTAAACTTATCTTAACTATTAACGATTGGCCTCAAGTCATTGCATTCAACTGACGTTTAGTGTAGAAATAGTTATATTTTGTATTGTAGTCTGCAGTAGAATATTGCGACTCTCTTTTCTATGTCTAGGTTACATGCGTTCGTTAGAGTCATTACTGATAATAACTTCAGCGTCAACTTTTTTCGCTTCAGTGGAGAATATAAAATATTGTGCTGTGTTGCACTCGTGTAATTGTAGACACATATAGCTGCCAGATTTTTAAACAATAACCACTAATGCACATTAATATTGTAAACATAAATCTTATAGAGAAGAAAATTGTATTGTCGCTTTAAAAAAAAAAAACATTTGTCAGAGTGAGCCTTAAACCTGAACATCAATTTCCTTTTCCCGCAGTATGCGTAAGGTTTTCTGCTAAATGAGATTCACACTCATAAAGCGTTCGCATTCGTCTAAGTACGTACATTGTGTACATGTCTCGGGAAATTACACACGCAAGTACACGGGGAAACGAATATACGTCTCGTGCCCTAACAGCCCATTGACTAGTATTTTGAAAAACTATCTATACGTAGTTCATAATTATTATTGCTTATATTTCTTTTTCTAAAGTGTGGTAGGGAGGCCACTGAGAAAAGTTATTAATAATGTTTAATCATTAACCTTCAATGATCGAGAAGAGCCAAGATAAACATACCCAGTTGGCTTCGTGATTTGTTATAAACCTGGCGTGGCAATGAATTTCAAGTTAATATGCAGGACAGTAAGAACACTGCAAATATTTTACAAGGCAAGGCATGGACAAGTGTAAAAGTTATATCAAAATTTGAAAATCAATTTTTATTTATTATATTATTGGTGAATAAAATTATATCTACCTCAATTTTTACCAGTTTTAATAATAAATTATAGGTAACTGCGTTTACTTTATCAAATAATTATTCATTCGTTTCTTTAAAAAATGTCTCTAATTCATTAATAGCAACACTTTCATCATCATGAGCTTTTTAGCTAGAGTTCCTAATTGGGTTGATAATTTTAAATCTATGCATCTACGTTCCAGCACAGATTCAGTTTTTGTTTTCCGTCAAAATATTTGTTGAGAATCTTATCAGCTGGCTAGTTTCTGAAACGGATGAGTATCGAACCGAGTGGAGTATGCTTGTATTCATAAGTGCATTACAAGGTTCGGGCAGAGCCTTAAAGACTCTTGAATCGATAAATTTAACGTACTGATTATTTGTTCGAACAGTCACATTTGTGGTAGACCACAACCCCAAACTTTAAACACTGAGTCACTTTGTAGACCTTCGTGCATCTAACATATATTTTTCGACTAGTGAGCAATTATTTCCTGTCAATTTCCTTTCACATTAAAACAGTATAAAAACGCTACAATAATGTATGACATCATTTATGATTAATATAAAATTTGTAATTGTAAGTGCTAACAGTACTCGTATTTTATCACGAACACCTAAACTATAGCAAAATAATAAATTAGAATTAAAAAAAATGACCATTATATGTATTTGATAATTCTTTTTCGTATAGGTAAATTAAACCAAATAATAGTTGATATCGCTGCAAATTTCAGCAAATGCAGAATTCTACAACAGAAAAAAAACACATGCCATGGTCGCCACTAGTAAATCATGATTTGGTTATTCACAGCTGCAATGAAAAGTGATAACACGCATGAGACATGCTCGCCTTTAGTAGAACATGAACGAACACATGGCTGACTCGAGGCCAGGGTGATGACGTACTTTTGCCGGCTGCGGAACTGGCAACACCGCACGAGTGGTGAGGTATTTCGACTGCTGCGTCGCCTGCTTCCTGCTATCTCCCAGTCGAGAACACTAGCGCTAGTCTGCATCAGCCCAAGAACTAACAAAAAAAACTGATCAAACTTTTTCCTACCTCATAGCCTCTCTAGTGTATATTTTTACTCAGTGACCGCTCTGAAATATCTCGGGGACGATTCCCTGCAAGTTCCCTGATGCCAAGATTCCCTGAAACTTCTTCAAAATAACTTCATAATCCTGATGTTAGACATTTGGTGCTGGAAGGTTCAGGAGTAGTACGCCAACGATGTTAAAAAAGAATTAAATCAAATCACTATTAGGTAACTTGGTAAGTAGGGATTAACGTCTCGTAGACAGCGAGATCATTAGATACGGACCAACCAATACAAGGTTTTGCAGTAACACCTTGTAAATCAAAGTGAAACAAAAGAGAAAACGACACATAACTCTCTGATAAAGAATTTTTCACCTTGAAAATTTAACTGCCTCGCTTGTCCATATCAAATGCATCACTTATAATACACTGAAGAGCCAAAAAAACTGGTACACCTGCCAAATATCGTGTAGGGCCCCCGCGAGCACACAGAAGTGCCGCAAGACGACGTGGCATAGACTCGACTAATGTCTGAATGTATGCAGGAGGCAATTCACGCCATGAATCCTGCAGGGCAGTCCACTAATACATAGGAGTGCGAGGCGGTGGAGATCTATTCTGAAAAGCACGTTGCAAGGCATCCCAGATATGCTCAATAATGTTCATGTCTGGTGATTTAGGTGGCCAGTGGAAGTATCTATAGTAAGAAGAGTATTTCTGGAGGCACTCGGTAGCAACTATCGACGTGTGGAGTGTCGCATTGTCCTGCTGAAATTGTCCACGTCCATCGGAATGCACAATGGCCATGAATGGGTGCAGGTGATCGGACAGGATGCTTACGTATCTGTCACCTGTCAGAGTCGTATCTAGACGTATCAGGGGTCCCATTTCACGCCAACTGCACACGCCCCATACCATGACAGAGCCTCCACCAGCTTGAACAGTCCCCTGTTGACATGTAGGGTCCATGGATTCATGAGGATGTCTCCATACCCGTACACGTCCATCCGCCCGATACAATTGGAAATGAGACTCGTCAGACCAGGCAACGTGATTCCAGTCATCACCAGTCCAGTGGCGGTGTTGACGGGCCCAGGCGAGGCGTAAAGGTTTGTGTCGTGCAGTCAACAACGGTACACGAGTGGGCCTTCGGCTCCGAAAGCCCATATCAATGATGGTCCGTTGAATAGTTCGCACCCTGGCACTTGTTGATGCCCCAGCATTGAAATCTGCGCCAATTTGAGAAAGGGTTGCACGTCTGTCAAGTTTAACGATTCTTGTTAGTCGTCGTTTGTCCCGTTAGTTTACGATCTTTTTCCGTCTGCAGCTATGTCGAAGATTTGATGTTTTACAGGATTCCCGATATTCACGGAACACTCGTGAAAGGTCGTACGTGAAAATCCAAATTTTATGGCTACCTCGGAGATGCTATGTCCCATCTCTCGTGCGCCAACTATAACACCACGTTCAAACTCATTTAAATCTGGATAACCTGTCATTGTAGCAGCAGTAACCGATCTAGCAACTTTGCCAGACGCTTGTTGTCTTATATAGGCACTGCCGACCGCATCGTGTTACTCTGATTGGTTCCATACCTCTGTTATTTGCATACGCACGCCTATGCCAGTTTTTTTGGTTCTCCAGTGTATTACCTTCACCTTATATTATGAGTTACTGAATCTTATGTTTCTTCATATTTGTTCTATGGAAGGCGAAACAAAACCGCATCAAAATTATACTTCTTCATGCACCTTCGGCATACTCAAGTTCACAGGTCTTTAGGGTAAATACAAATGACAAATTGTTATTGACAGTAACTGGCCCAAAGTAGTTCCGCATTAGGAAATACTAGGTTTCTTGAAAGATAGCGCCGATAGAGACATCACCTGGAATATGTCTTTGCTATCATGTTTAAAGTTTACTGCGTGTTATAGTAAATGCTACAAAAACATTTCATTATCGAACAACTGAAACAGAGTATTGAAGAATTTGAAATTTTTAATTGAAATTCACATTACTTTGGTATACACTTAGAAATTAATTTTNATTATCGAACAACTGAAACAGAGTATTGAAGAATTTGAAATTTATAATTGAAATTCACATTACTTTGGTATATACTTAGAAATTAATTTTACATTATATATTTTTTAATGATTTAACATTGTTTATGATATATAAATAAACGAATGCGCAGTAAAGAAGCTAACTGGAATGTAGTCTTATGCTAGATAATAATTGTTGTATTTGTTATATAAATTATAATTCATTTTTAAGGTCTCGTTATCAATACTGCTTTATCTCGCCTGGCAACATTATCATACTAGTTTGTCACGCCATGCTTCAAGAGATTCAGAACACTGCTGAAATAGGGAACGCAACATAATATGTTTGTTGTTTAGTGCCTATGGTAATTTTGACACTCTATTTTACAGTATGTGGTAATATTTTCTTGTGCTAATGTTTGGACCCGTATATGCTGCTTGATTGTTTTATGATGTGATTCAATTATGGCTCCTACAAAGTAAAATAATTTTTTTTTGTTAGACTCCATACATTTATTCTGAGCTCAAATCTGCTAGAGTATTTTTAGCAGTTAGAGTAACTGAATATGAGCTTTTCTGTTTCACTGGAAGTAACACTATCACTTTTTAAGATATAACTAATACATAAAGTGCCACTTCACTTGTCTCAGAGTACAGCAGACACACGCGTGCTAAAAGAGATTCCATTCCCGTGATTTTGAAATATTCGTGGTTATCGTCTACATATTATCAAACGATAATTAGATCAAAAAATGTTGCGCAGTTTGGTAACAAAAATGTTTAGTCACGCACTTATAAAGTATTTAATTTTTATCTTTAAGTTCGAAGGTCGACACCTGCAAATGTTTTTTCAATCTTTATCAAATTTGAGGACAAAGATTGGAAATTATCTGTTGATTAAAGTTCGTCTCGAAGATAGCAACCTAGTGCGCTGCTTTATTAGAAATATCGCAATTTCCTAACTTGGTGTTATTACAATAACTGAGATTTTCGCGAATATCTGTTAAGAGAACACATAATTGACACTCACATATACTTATTAACATCCCAACTGTACTAACTTGAATATATACCCTGCAATGATATTTAAAGGCCTTGATCGCTAAGGGGTTTCTATTTCTTGGGTATTGGCACAAGCGGGTGATAGTTCAAGACCCTGTGATGACCAGTCAGAATTATTGCGTCAAGTGACTTAAGGCGTCGATGTTTGGGAACAGGTGAGTGCAGTACCGTTGCTNGGGGGGGGGGGGAGAAAAATGTGTTCTGTACGAAACTCAGTACAGGTTTATGTTTCATGGACAATAAAAATACGTATGCACAAAGTAAAATCAAGCACTGGATGAATGGCATTAAAAAAAATTTAATATTTAAAACGTAAATAAATTAAATCTCAACATTTTTATTTCATTGTGATATAAGTTCTTCACAAAGTTATGACTCAGCTGTAAGTTGACTATTATTATTAGTCATATTACAAGGGATGTGTATTTGGTCTGTAAAATGGAAAAATAATTGTAATATTAACTATGTACTTGAAATCTAGACAAAGAGAATAGCTCAATCATGACTCACTATCGTAAAAATTTACTTCACTATTAAATAGCCTAAGACACTGGAGAGATAAGTTAGAAAAGGGCGTCAATAGTTATTTCTAAATTAAGCGAATAGTAAAACTCAAAGTATTCATCATCTGGAGAGCCAGTGTTGTCAAAGCTGCCTGTTTTCATGACGATTAGAAAAGCCTAGCTACAAGTATCACGCGTGGCTAGAGTAATTACTTCATGGCATAAATGGAAATGATTTTCCACTGTAATTTAGAGTCTATTCATAAAAATTAAATATTTTTGGGGATCTGCAATTGGGAAACTCGCACACACATACTATTGACAGTTGTTCGTGGGGAAAAAGAAGAAAGAATATCAACAAAACTACCCAAACTTTAGGTTATTTTCATGGAAAATAAGGCTTGCTCGGGTTGTTGAGTATTACTTCCTGGTTAGCTAGACGTTTTGAAAATGGAAATTATATNCGTTTTGAAAATGGAAATGATATAGAAACAAAATATGCTTAGATCTTATGACAGTGTTTGTTAATAAGAGATTAAAGAACCACCAGCATAAAAAAAAATCCTGACTTAAAAAAATTTATATTCGTTCTATTATTTTTGATAATTGTAAGATCCACCCCATCACCGAGAATGATCCGAATCCTTACACTACCANAATATTCGTTCTATTATTTTTGATAATTGTAAGATCCACCCCATCACCGAGAATGATCCGAATCCTTACACTACCACTGTCACATATGTTTGTTAATTATATTTATTGAAAGAGTTTTGTGGCACACTAGAGGGCATTATTCGAAGCGTATGACCCATCATGTTGAAATAACAATTGTCACGAAACGAAGAGTATCTTAATTAAAAAATTACCTTTATTCACCTGCCAGGTTTTCTGAATAGAAGCTCAGCTGTCCGACCGAGTAGATTATGATATGATTTTCATTACATCGAACATTAATTTCAAATATTCAGTACTGTAAAGATTGGCATTGGTCTCAACAAACTAACAAAAAGCAGTATACTATTATTATAAATATATTTAAAAAATATTTGGATATCTGAAAAATTTAGGTACAGCAGGGTGACGAAAGATTGCTCTTACAATCATTTTTTACAAATTTAATGCTATCTCGATACATATATGGCATACAACTAAGAGGCACGGAAGTGGACGAAAGAAAAACTTTATATTGGAAAAGTATATATTTATCGTTGTCAGTAGCACATACGTAATTTGTGGTTGCCATCGTTTTAAGCTATACGACGGACGAAATGTCCACAGATAATGCTGAGGAGACATTAGAGCTTAATCTATCAAGTAATGATGAATCTGAGGTTTTTGTGGTATCAAAGCTGAATACGCACTACTCTGTTTGGCTGATTATATTGACTATTTGAATCCATAGTTGATGCAGTTATGATGTTAATGATAATATTATAAGAAACTTCTAACGAAGTCTCACACATTCCTACTTCAGAAGAGCTTCTCAACACAAATTTAATAATGCTGGATGTCATTGAGGACCCTGCTACCTTTCTAAAATATTTCAATATTTCAACTCGTAAGAATACCAGAAAATATTTTCAGAATCATCGGAGGTTGTGCAAAGTTTGTTAATGCCCTTTGTTAACAATCTTAACATTTGATGATTTCTGAATTGATGAATTTCCATGAGCTACTTTCGACTCCAGCAAATCCAGCTATCTTCCCGACGCTATGGCAGTTGCGATTGACGTGTTTGTCTACCAGAGTACAGTTAAGAACAAAAAGCTCAATTTTCCAGACAAGTTGCAGCTTTTGTGGCCAGTCCAATACTGCTGTGAGTATTGACTCTCCTGAGTAATGTTTCTTTGTCCAGTATTTAGTGTGATTAAATACGCATTAAATTTTGGTGGAGACTTTTGTAGAATGATGATAAAATTCTTAAGTTTTCAATTAAGCTAATTTTATGGTTACATTTGTGTGTCTTCTGGATAAATATCCTATAGCCGTTTGGGTTTCCTAGAGTTAGAAATTC
The DNA here is from genome assembly GCA_002778355.1 of Clitarchus hookeri. Taxonomy (NCBI): domain Eukaryota; kingdom Metazoa; phylum Arthropoda; class Insecta; order Phasmatodea; family Phasmatidae; genus Clitarchus; species Clitarchus hookeri. Next base: position 185,714 of record NQII01003867.1, on the reverse strand, counting down.
CATGTTGCCTTAATAAATGAATGAGTTTCTAGCTAAGGTATGATTTTGTTCCAGTGAGACATTATATTACTTTTATCAGTCTAATATTTTAGTACAGTGATGATTTGTTTGCCACTCTAGTTTTTATCCTTTGACTATTTATAATTAACTCACTCTGTTTCAACCTGTCTCAAGGAAAAAATGGTAAGTAGATAATAGTTTCTAACNTTGACTATTTATAATTAACTCACTCTGTTTCAACCTGTCTCAAGGAAAAAATGGTAAGTAGATAATAGTTTCTAACGTGGAGATATTTAGACCTATAGTGTTATGCTTGTTCAAAATAATTGGTGTAAATTATTTTTCATTTTGTCTTTCGCTCATAGTTCTAGATATAATGCTACTCCTGTTAACATGTTACTTTCTGCCCCACATTTATCACTTCTAGACTCAGCAGTCCTTGTTTAAGAAGATTTTATGTGCCTTAGTAAGTTGCCTNATCTGCCCCACATTTATCACTTCTAGACTCAGCAGTCCTTGTTTAAGAAGATTTTATGTGCCTTAGTAAGTTGCCTGCCTTTCGTCCATTTGTAACATGTGGGATAGATACATTGAATTACGATTTCACATCTTCTCTCCTCAAATGTCTTTAGTGTTACAAAATTGAAGCAAATTAACAACGTCTTTAAAGTTTGCTTTTACTGATTTGGCTTTAAATGTACTTGTAATAAAATTTGTAAATTTTTTGTTAACATGGTTACTATCCTTAGAGATGGGTGGTTCCTGATTTGCACGGATCGTACTATCTTCGGTGAAGAATAAACCCACCGTAAGGTCCACCCACCATCGAGGAAAAACAGGTTTCTCACACTATCACGATCACTGAAGTTTTTAAATTTATTTATTTTAATCCTTTTTATGGCAGAAAAGAGGGCATTCTTCTGAGAGTATGATCCATAATGTGTGTAATGTCTAAGTAAAATTATTTAATTTGTCTCTACATTTTCGAAGTGTAACTCACTGCTCTATGCCAGTTACTAGTAGAAAAAACTGGGCGTGCGCTTATATTCCGTTATTGATTTATTGACAATTTTTCTTTAATTATCATGCTCCATTTGAAAACAGCTACAAATCGCTCCAGCTTAGCGGGTTATTGAATAACGATCGTCACGTACAGAAGAATATGATGAGTTTAAAATTACTTTTGTTCCCCTATCAGACTTTTTTGAATAGACCATCTGCGGTCCGACCGGGTATATTCTAATATAATTTACAATACATCCTACATTTATTAGAATTATTCAGTATTGTAGAGGTTGGCATCCGTCTCAACAAAATAAGACAGGGTAGTAGACTAGTACCAAAAACATGTTCAAAAATAATTGTATATTGTAACAGTGTTTTAACTCCTGCACAGGTTGGTGTTATTTTTAATAGCATTAAGACCTTCGACAATTAATCTTTTAAACTTTCAGATTATTGGTTTGTGCTAGATAGGAAGTTAGCTTGTAAGCCGACGAAGACTAGGCTGCACTCCTTACTGAGGATGTAACATGTTCTATGTAAATTATAGATAAGTTGGATCAACAAAGTTTCTCCCTGTCTTTTGGGAAGTCCATTACTTGTTAATATAAGTGGAAATAAATTGGTCGGATAAGAAGATAGCGCATTCATTTTGGTTCCATTTAATCGGTTTGAAGCGAATAGTTACTAATTCAAAATTTTATTAATGAGTAGTCTGCTTTATCTGCAGTCTCTAGTTAAACCAAACGGACATACGTTTATGTCAACTTGATAGTTATGGAACGTTGTTATTTAACGGACCCATAGAGTTTCGCCCCAGAAGTCTTGAGATTAACATATTAAATAGGTAGCTGTGGGGGAATTNATGTCAACTTGATAGTTATGGAACGTTGTTATTTAACGGACCCATAGAGTTTCGCCCCAGAAGTCTTGAGATTAACATATTAAATAGGTAGCTGTGGGGGAATTATTAATTATTTGGAACAATATTTTAACAAAACTTTTTATCACGAAATTACTTTAGTACCTGCAATAAATAAAAGTAAAAAAAAATACAGTGGCACCCGTACGTGGAACTAAGAGATTGAAATTTCTCACAGGATAGTTACTGGTTTAATCTCAGGAAATGAAACAGAGACTTGTTAATTCAACTTATATTGTCTTTGTTTCTTTGTTTTTTCTTCCTAGCAATTGAAAAAATTAGCAGTTTTGGCAAAGAGGACGAAATGGGACGCGTTAACGTCTCAAATGGTGACGACTTGCCACTTTCGACGGCAGAGTTAATAGTTACTCAAAGTGACAATGTGGAAGCCAACAATATACACAAAGTTTTGAAGGTATTATGCCACTTGTCATTCGGTGAAACAGTCTCACACCACATTGCAACTAGTTTCCCAGTAGTAGCTCAAGTTTCGCAACAACTGCTACGAAGTGACCCACTGTTCATCATTGAGTCAATGATTAGGAGAATTCAGGAGGCATTGCAGTCTACTCAAACCACCATACGAGAAAATAAACCAGCTTTACAAGCTGAAATCAAGGCAATACAAGCCGCCATGCAATACAATTTGCAAGCAGTTAGAGCTGATTTAAGTCAACAGCTAGTTAGTTTTAAGTCAATGGCTGTGTCCCAAGTGATGGGCGATGCCTCAAATTTAAGAAGCGCTACGTAAAATTGCTCTGGCAAACGAGCAGTGCGCTTTGAGATGCGAGCAAAACAAGTCTAAAATAGCATAAATAAGGGATCCTGTTGAAGAGGTGCACATTGCAAATTTTACATACTCCAGTGTAATCGAAGGTAAGCGAAACTTCTATGAAGAATTTAGCTGTCGTTTTCTTGAACTCGAGAAAAATATTAATGCACTCAAATTAGAGTGAAAATAGTTCGTGGTGAACTCTAACAATTTCGCGATGTTTACGCCGTGCAGTATGTTCAACCACAAATTCGAACTCACCTACCCATTAAATAATTGCCTACGTTAAAGGGAAAAGAAAATGAAAATCCCGTGTCATTGCTGTGTTGGTTGGATAGGTATTTTGAAGTTTGCAAAATTCCAGCTAACGAGCGTTTGCAGTATAAATATATTATTGCTTTAAAATCTCATACCACTTCATTGGTATGAGATAGAACGAGACACTATGCGAACGTATAAAGTGTTCTGTCAGGTTTTTCGTGGAAAACTCTGAAGCCGGAAAATTAAGGGAAAATTGCATGCTACATTCTTGAGTGAGAAGTTTTTTCCAGTAGTCAGAATTCTATTAAGAGCTATTTGACAATGATATACGAATGTACCCCAAACATGACTTCGCCTGTGTCAGATGAGGAATTTATATCGCTGGTGTTAAATAAACTTCCTCATCGTTGCCAAGTGCACTGGGTAGTTCACGCCAGTAACTCCTTGCAAAAATTTCGAGAGGAGGTTTACAATATGCGCGTCTCGACGCACTCGCACGAGATAATTCTTCTCAAGTTATGTCAGAGATAAATACACTGCAGATAATAATCAACCATGCTGTATATCTATTTGTAAAATTGGGGAATCTGGAGAAGAAACATCTCCACGAACATAATCCCAGAACCGACGTCATAGCAAGGACAGAGCGCGAGACAAAACTGGTTTCATTCCATATCGAAGGCGAAAGAAACGAGGTACCGATGCATCACGCAGTTCTAAAAAAAAAAAAATTATTCCTGACTTNAAAAAAAAAAAAAAAAAAAAAAAAAAAAAAAAAAAATTACAGGAGATACTCGGAAAAGTTTATATAGTTTGCTGTTGCTATATTCGGATAGGAAGAAAATATCCTGGGCATAAATTCACCCAAACGTCGAAGCTAAGTTAAGTACAAATGCTACCATTGTAAGGGAAGACATAAAGGGAGAAATTCGCAGTTGGACCTGAGCGCGCCTCCCTACGAACCAACCGAAAACACGTGTGGACAGTTGCGGCATCACTCTAGCAGACTGCCGCCTAAACATGATCATAAGTTAAACTGTACGGTGTCGGAATAAGGCCGTGGACGTAGTGTTAATAGTACTAGTTATTATCATCATATGCACTACAACACAGAGTAAACAGAAATGCGCTGAGGGAGGTAGAAAGAGAATTAGTGTGCATGTTACGAATGTTATACCAAGGTAAACAACACATCTGGGGAAACAACCTCCCTGTAAAAGAACAGTGTAATTACATCACAGTGCACTCGTTCATGGGCATAACGACATCTGAGAGGCTGTTGGGTGTACTGTCCAAATTTCGTATTCCTTATTCAGAAGAAAAAACCGACTGTAATATTTACGAAGATGGCGAGGCAGATAGTGATCAGCTACTGCAGGAGAATACGAAGTCTCGTAAAACAGCAGTTGTACCGAGTAGCTGATGCACGAGGTTAAGTGAGATGAGCTGTTAAAGAACACAACTTGCAACCTGGTGATCTCGTTTTGGTGCGCCCACATAACATTCGCTGTCAACCTGCCTACATCACCAAGAAGCTGTTACTAGTTTTTGATATTCCATACTGCGTAGCAAAAATAATTCACCAAAACTGTGTGGAATTAAAGTTACTCTAAGACGATTTTGTTGCTGAGAGCTGTTATGCTTTTCTTAGTCTATCATTTGAAGAATCCCTTTTACCACTATTTGGCGTATCATACAGTTTTGCATTATGACATTTAGTAAATTCTGTACACCGAGAAAGTGCAAGGTACTGCAGTGATGTATCTTTACCACTGCATAATGTTTAATTTGTAAGTTTGTACACTCTAATGAATATAATTATAGCGCCTCGTCGTAATAGTTGGTATAAGTCATGTCGGAAGAAAAATATCGGCCTCCTTAATTCGAATGTATAAATAAATGATTTAAATACAGTTTATTCATTCCACGTGATCACTATATAGAAATGTAGATAATGTACAACTTCTTGAATAATTTGACATTTCTAAGAGAACGATGAGTCAGTTGTCAGGAAAAGTAAATATTGTATAGCATTGTTATTCTTCAAGGAGTAAGCAAAGATTGGTTTAAACTTAAAGGACGCTGCTTAGTGGTTAATGAGTGCAGAATTTTGCAATATTCTATCAATTGCATTAAAAAAGTTCTTTTTGATAACATGTCGAAATTCAAACCACAGCATCTATAAACAAACAAATCCTTGCAACACAATTTTTGAAAATATTATCTAGTATGTTTAATTTTTTATTGAAGGTAGCAAAACAGCGACGGGAGTCAGCAACTTTACATAACTGCGTGCACAAACATTGTATCACGAAGGTGAGCGGAACTGGTGAGTCATGTGGTGACCGCCTGGACATAGGCCACAATGAAAATACGTGATTACCGTACGTCACTAATACTGCTGTTTGTGTGTTTTTGGAAATAAAATGTAATAACGTCTGGCAGCCTTTACTACTCAATTGCTAATCCCCCGTATATGGTGCCCTATGTGCAGGCGCTCTCAGCATGGCTCGGCAGTTCCATCATCCTTCCTCATATGCAACTTGTTCAGCATGCAGGTACGTTAAGCTGCAGACACCCTGCGTTGTTTTGACCAACTTAAATTTAAAAAAATACTAGATGACCTTTCCAAACATTTTGTCACAAGGGCTAATGGTTTTTGTTAGCCCTTAGATTCTGTGGCTTTAATTTTGATATGCTATTCAAAAATTCCTCTTATATGGCCTCCGTAATTCCATAAACATGACGATATATTTTAAGTTCATTAGGATTGATTATGACTGAGAGTGCGCAGAGATTTATCAAAGAGACTGTGTAAAAACCAACAACATTGAATCTACTCCATTAACCAGGAAGGAAATCCAGAGTTCGTTCCGTCCGCTGTGGAAGATGTCCAGCCAAGCTGAGATATTTGGTCAAGTAGTCCCTGACTTGGTGCGCTCTCCAGTTCCAGTTCGTCTGTAATGATGAAATATATTTGTTAGTTAAATAATAATATAAGTAAATATTATTTTTGTTAATTATCAAATTACTTAAGAGTTAAACACTATACACCACCTAGAGAAAATGTTTGTATAAGTTATACTCTACCATCGAGAGAGGCACTTTCGTTACTTCCTTACTAGTGGCAAGAAGTACTTAAGGGTACGTTTTATATGGATCATTTAGTAATGGGTATAGAGTGCGTGAAGTAGTGTATAATTCACCTGCTGAGTAGACAATGATAAACCCAGTGTTGTGATTTGTCAGTGGCAGCTTCCACCTTCCACTTGGACTAGTTTTGCCACTTTTCCACGCCATATATTAATTAATTATTCGGTTGGTTTTGGCACGTGTCCCTAAATCTTAATCCACGCCGTTCCAGTTATTAATACGCATGCTGACGTCAATGTCAGCATCCCTACGCAGGAGAAGCAAGATGTAAAGGCATTTTTACTCCGCCACATGTTGGAGTTATTTTTAATAGCATGAGAAGACAGTACAATTTATCTTTTCAATTTTCAGGCCATTGTTCCGTCCTCATGAATACGCTCCGTCGCCTCAGGAATGGGAGGTATTTTATTTTGACTGATGTTTATAGCGCGTTCTTCAATATGTCTTCCAAAGGAATAATGTGAATCTTGGAGGCAGCATATACTACGAGTATAGGAGATCGATAAGTATATTGCTGTATTTAAGCAGTTTCATTTCCAAGTGAAAAGGTATTCATCTAAGTAAAATAGAACCATAAAAGTGAATAAAGTGTTTATCTTAGTAAAATAAATCCATAAAATTATAACGTATTGCCTGTCTTGTCCATGTGTTGTATTTGTGTTCATCAGCTTGAATATAATTCAAAATATCAAGCGCTCCAGTTTGTAAGCCGCCAAGGCTAGGCTATACTCCTTGCTGCGGGTGTAGAATGTGCTACGAAAATCGTAGACACATTTGATACACATAGTTTACAGTCTTGCGTTTGGGACGGACGTTGCTTGTTAACATATCCTAAGTGGCAATAAATATGTGGGATAAGAATAGCGCATATTTATTTTGGTTCCCTGTGATTTGTTTAAAGCAATATGGTGATTAATTTGAAATTACGTACGTAAGTAGTATTTTTTAGCTGCAGTATCTGGCTCAGCCATAATGGATAAACGTTTATGTCATCGTTATATTTATGGACCGCTGTAATTTATTGGACCCGTAGAGTTCCGTTCCAGAAGTCCTGAGATCAACATATATAATAGCCGTGGTGATATTAAGTATTATTTCGAACAATAATTAGATCAAATTTTCTGTGAAGAAATTTAAAATATATCTGGAATAAAATAAAATTTAAAAAAATTCNCATCGTTATATTTATGGACCGCTGTAATTTATTGGACCCGTAGAGTTCCGTTCCAGAAGTCCTGAGATCAACATATAAAATAGCCGTGGTGATATTAAGTATTATTTCGAACAATAATTAGATCAAATTTTCTGTGAAGAAATTTAAAATATATCTGGAATAAAATAAAATTTAAAAAAATTTACTATATCTCAAGTTTAAGGTGTTAAAATGGTAAACGAAATGTTGCTCTCATCATTATTATTATTTACAAATTGAATGATTATCTCATCACAAGATATATTACCTATCCACATTTCAGTATTTACTTTTTCTGTTTGCTGACATTGATAAGTTTCAATGTGTATCGTAATTGTTTGGTTCTTTCTCATTCTGTGGCTTTATGATTATTATTTTAATATATCTCATAGTGGAGAATACATTTTCATTATCTACATTCCTCGTGTACGTTTTGTTTTGTAACTGTTGTAGTCCAGTTAGCTTCATCCAGATGTTAGGTTTGTTGAACTATTGTGTTACCATACTTAGTTATCATGACTCATTTAATTTTCAGTCTCCTAACTCCAGTGAATGTACAAAATTAAATTAATTTTCTGGCTGTAAATTCTAAGTATATGATTAATAAAAAAATCATCCAATATAAAGTGATATATCTTGACTGCGGCATTTGTTGGGGGCACTTAGCAAAAGGTTTTTTAAGTAAGGATAAATATGTTTGTTAAATATTTTACTTAAATAGAAATTTTATAAAAGTGTACCTAAAGCCATGATTACGACATCAATGAATCTTTACTTAGTGACGTTAGTAGTTAAGTATTAAACATATGATTGAAGTTTTGTCGTGGCTTATCAGCCAGATCTTGAATCACGTGAAAGCGTAATATAGAATTTCTTTATTTTCAAAGCAACGGCGGCAGCTCACCAAGACTTCTTTCTGTACATGCGCACTCGCATAAACTGTGATGAGAACCAAGACAGATTATATATTTGGCATTAAGTATTGCATCACTACAGTTCGTACGGACGTAGTAAATCTATCGCTTAGATAGTGTTTGAGTTGTCTTAGGAGTTAGAGTGGCTAGGTTGTGCCTTTCCCCTGGACCAATCTAACTGATTTCTTATATCTACCTGGCCCAGTATAAATATTTTCATTTACTTTTGCAAATGCAATTTGTTCCCTAATTGTTTTTTTCTATTTTGTAATCCATATGTTTTAGGCCGAAAACGCATGTAGTCGCTCACGTATCGTCATAACCAAAAATAATAAAACACAAACAATACAATTATATTTTATAATTGTATCCTGTTAATCAAATAGTTTTATTAACTTTATTACTCAAATTACATAAAAAAATTCTCTTTTGGCTGTGGTAGGTTCGCGTTATAATAAATTTTGGTCTCGCAGCCAATATTTTAATTTAATACCTATTGTGACACACTAACGTCATAACGCAGTCCCAATCTCCCGTGTCCCAAGTCAAAACATTCAGAAAACTGAACTTTTTTTTCCAAGTTGTTTTATAACATGATAAAAAAATTGATTCGAGAAATGTTTGCAATGTAAATGTAAACAATTTACTTTAAAGGTGGATTTTCTCGAGACGAACGTGATGAAATGCTAATTAGTGCAGTCTGCGTTAGCTCTGAACTATTTAATATGAAGGATGAACATAAAAAAAAATGTTTGAATGTTAGTTGCGAACTTATTTAAAATAGAAGAGTTAGGGCTTTTATCATAAAGATAAATCAATATTCAAATCACACATCTCGCAAACATTATACAGTCAACAGTTCAGCAATATAAACATTATTACGTAATAACAAATAACGTGCCAAATTTACTGCCATCTAATGTCATCTTCTGAAAGCCTACTTTCGGAAAACGCATTTGTAGACCATATTCGGTCTACGTGAATGTGACGTCACTTGACGTCAAGATTCGGACACGTTCCACGTTCACAGGTACGGCCGATTGTAGATACGCCTTAAAACAGAAACAAAAAATCTGCATAAACATTAAAAACTATATAATATAGAAAATTTAAAAAAAAATGATATCAACCATTGTTATTTTCAAAATATTCACAAAATTTTAAAAATATAATATANATAGAAAATTTAAAAAAAAATGATATCAACCATTGTTATTTTCAAAATATTCACAAAATTTTAAAAATATAATATACTACTGCAACATGAACATTACATAATGCGTTACGTCAGAAAACACATCGCAGACGACGCGCACCTGCCATCTATCAAGCTGTTAAAGCATTGCGTGAACCGCGTGGGCACAGGTAGCGAGTTCATTCCACCAGCACCACCGTTCAGCCCTCACCAGATACATTTTATTAGTTCACGAGCAAATTATGACCACATTCCATACGACTCTAAGCAGTAAACCAAATAATAAGAGGCGAGGAAGTTAGCACTCACTCTTCTGCTCGCAATGATTAGTTTGGAGTGCAGGAATGCGAGATTGCCCAACCTAGTCACCATGCTTATGCTATTACACTGTACGAAGTCGAATGTGAATTTATGTTGAAAGAATTTGAGGAAATTGATGCCCCATCTCGAGATCCTCTTTGCCCAGCAGTGGAGGTGTTGGTGAACAGCTGCCCTGTTTAGCAGTGTTTTATAGTGCTGCAGAAGTGAGCTGTGTTTCCGAGGAATTCATTAATGTCATTGAAAAGTCAGGCATTCGGATAGCAATGATTCCCGTTCCTAGACTAAACATTGTCGGAGTAACCCCACGAACCAGTCCAGCCATTAACCGCCAATCTCAAGTGAACATAGGAAAACTCAGTGACGAAAAGAACGCCATCTGTTTTGTACTAAAGATCCTGATTATCCGTCTCATACTTGAAGTCAAGTTTTCTTAGCAGATATTATATTGTTATTGATTTTGTTAGCAATGTTTTTCTGGCCAGAGAGAATGCACCTATTCCTGAGTTAAAGCCAACAAAATGGAAGTACGGAAATGTCGTTCGTTTGCTTCGAGTGTCGGCCATTGAGAATATTTATTCACTGGCCTGTGCTGCCCAGCACAATACTTCGGACATATCGCAAATGCAATTTAGGAATTTAGTATTGCTAGCAGCAATAATTTCAGATGTACAAGGAGAGTTCTTAGCAAATCTGCTATTGCAACATCATTCTGTGTTTAGCGACAAACCAGGAAGATGCAAAAAGTACGAAGAAAAAATTACACTGACTACAGATAAACCATTCGTTCAAAAACCTTTTAAAGTACCAGCTGCGTTCGCTGAAGAGACATATGATAAACTGAGTAAAATGCTGAAATGGAAAATTATTAAGTGATCAGCTAGTCCGTATTGCAGCCCTATAGTTTGTGTACGCAATAAGGACGAGTTTGTGCGTGTCTGTCTTGCTGTAGCCTGCGGGATATCTCAATAATATCAATGTTAAGGACAGGGAGTTTCCTACAGATTCAGAGTACATTCTGCGATTGTCTAATGGAGCTAAGTTCCTTACTTCCTTGCCCATTGATACTGGCAGTTGCCTCTCCATCCAGATTCGTAGCAGTACACAGCATTTTTGTACAATCACAGACAGTACTGGCATTTGCAATGCTATGGTGGATTTTACTAAATGCCCACACAGTTTGCTCTTATCTTGATGTCGTTCATTCGCGCGATGCTAAGTAGACGACATACTAGTAGTTAGCGAAATTTACGAAGATCATTTACATAATTTTCACTGTTTTCACAATTGCCTACAGAAAGCTAACATGACAGTTAAACTGAACAAGTCCTTGTTTTGCAATGGTCAAGTACCTTTTCTAGGACATATACTCACACCTCAGGGGATCCGAACTGACCCCAGCAAAATTCAACATATTAAAAATTTCCTGTTCTTAACAACACTTGGCAGTAAAATACTTTTTTGTGATATATTGGTTTCTGTAGGTGATATTGAAATAATATGTCACGAATATCAACATCTCTATTAGCACTGCTAAAAAAAAAAGCCAAATGGGATTAGTCGCAGGAAAGTGAAACTGCCTTTAAAGAACTAAAANAGCCAAATGGGATTAGTCGCAGGAATGTGAAACTGCCTTTAAAGAACTAAAAGAGCGGTACATTAAAGAACGTGTGTTGTATCACCCAGTACAAGGTCACCCATATCGGTTGTACACTGACGCAACGGGTTATGCATTGGGTGCTCGACTCGCACAGCCTAATGAAGCAGGCAAAGTGCATACAGTATTCATGGCAAGTCGTTCATTAAACAGTGCCGAACGAAAATACAGCATTACTGAAAGGGAAACTTTATCAATAATCTGGTCCTTACAGAAGTTCTGCTTGGTGAAGAGATACATCTATTTACTGATCACAAAAGAAACAGGCAAGTCACATCATTAGATGGGCACTGTTGATTCAAGAGTTTAATCACCAAATAAAACACATTACTTGTCCTTAAAAAATTGAAGTCAATGTCTTAAGCCGAGTACCGTTTGAGAAGTTGACTGAACCCGAACTAACTTAAACTGCCAAGCCCAGGGAACTAAAAGTTCTAGCAGCATTGACTAAGGTAAACATAATACTGCATTATCTTATGCCAAATGTGTTGGAACATCTTAAGAATAATGCAACATGTACCAAAATATGTAAAACGTTGTTAGCGACCAAACCAGAAGGTTCATATGTGTCGTTGTACTGTATAACCTCGTTTGAATTACTATATGCTATAATCAGTAAACAGAGTCCATTGGAAAAAGAGTGGAAAGTGATAATCCCAGCGGAGCTGCAATTGGAAGTAATCTTGACAGTACACCGATTTATGGAACATTACGGAGCACACAAGTGTTATCAGTTGCTTCGTTTTGAATTTTATTTGCCCTCAATGAGCTGCACTATCTGTCAGGCACTACGTTCCTGCGAAGTTTGTCAGATTTTAAAGAATTTTGGAGAAGATTTGCAGGACATGTTGGAACCAGTACTGCCAGAATTTCCATTGAGTTTTGTAGCAGCAGATTTTTTTGGACCCCTTCCCCAGTCCGTATCAGGAACGAGATATTTGCTGGTGCTCTTAGATGTATTTACCATATGCNTTTTTTTGGACCCCTTCCCCAGTCCGTATCAGGAACGAGATATTTGCTGGTGCTCTTAGATGTATTTACCATATGCGTTTAATTATTTGCGTTAGTGCTTGCAACGGCTTAAACCGCACTAGATAAACACGAGAAATGCGTGCAAGAATTATGTAAACTGACAATAGTCTTAACAAACAAAGGGACTCAGTTTACAATTAACTTCTNTTTTTTTGGACCCCTTCCCCAGTCCGTATCAGGAACGAGATATTTGCTGGTGCTCTTAGATGTATTTACCATATGCCTTTAATTATTTGCGTTAGTGCTTGCAACGGCTTAAACCGCACTAGATAAACACAAGAAATGCGTGCAAGAATTATGTAAACTGACAATAGTCTTAACAAACAAAGGGACTCAGTTTACAATTAACTTCTNAAGAAATGCGTGCAAGAATTATGTAAACTGACAATAGTCTTAACAAACAAAGGGACTCAGTTTACAATTAACTTCTTAAGTTTGGTCTGCTGGATAGACTAAGATTGTCGTAAAGCCTACCAGCATATATGTGAGACTTACTCAGTTATATCCAAACGAGCGGTTCATGCGTGAGCTAGCGCGCATGCTACGTATCATTTGTCACTCCAAATAACAAAGTTGCAGGAACTATTTGCCTGCAATTGAACACTTGCATATTAACGTCGTATATGAGTCAACCGATCAAACGCCTACTGAAGTTTTGAAAGGCATATTATCAAGACTACCATTTCATTTTTTCGCGGACAAGCCTTCGGATACATTTAATCAAGATGTTGAACGGAATCGAGAAGCGTTATTAGATTTAATTCGAGGACTGTTCAAGCAGCGATTAATTAGGGCATCTGAAGATAGAAAATTACATTACAAGTTAGTAAGGGAGCATGGTTTACGTCCGGGTGATATTATGCTGATTCGAGTACATAATGTAAGTAGCTATGGCAGAATTCATAACGAAGAAGTTACTACTGGTATTCTCTAAGTCTTATAGAATTTCGAAGGTTATTCAAGAGAAATGCGTAGAAATAGTATTTGAAGATAACGAACAGGTTGGGGGGAAGGTGCGTGAATTAATTGAAGCGATTCGGCCCTCAGCTACCTCTATGCTTAAGGGATTAGTCAAAGTGAAAATAATAATACAAGACTGAGTGTGGATTATGCACTATGGAGGCTGTTCGTCAAAGCAACTTAAGCACATTTGAAAGACAGTTGAATTACTGCTTAGTTCCGATCTTATGTAACATTCTAAAGTTATGGATCTTTTTTTAAATTGTTACTGTTAGATATTGTGTGAATACACTTGCGGAATGTGGCCGTTTTGGCATGAACATNGGATCTTTTTTTAAATTGTTACTGTTAGATATTGTGTGAATACACTTGCGGAATGTGGCCGTTTTGGCATGAACATTTCGTCAAGATATAAACTGCACCATATGAGTGTTTGTCACTGAACTTAGTCCTTAAAACTTAAATTTTTAATGTTAACGCCTATCGCACGGCTGGTGGTGTGAAGTCCCGACTGAGAAGCTGCGTCATCTCCGCATTCGATGACATATATTCTCGTGGAAGGTGAAGATCTACACTAGAGGATCAAGTGGAAGAATTTGCTGTTCAACGATGTCCGGCGCCAGTTAGGTCCAAATGCCTGGGGTGTTGCCTGCCATATATTGGCTGGAATCCTGTTGGAGCATGAGCCGTGCAGTAGTGTGATGCTGGTAATAATATCCTTTTGATTCTCAGTGAGTATAAAAAATTGTTAGTAAATAGTTGTAGTTTGTTATTGTTAGTTAATTCCCATGTATCTTCTTAATTATCAATTTTCATGGTATACTGTCTTCGTGATTAGGAGATAAGGTAATTTTNTATCGTCAAGATATAAACTGCACCATATGAGTGTTTGTCACTGAACTTAGTCCTTAAAACTTAAATTTTGAATGTTAACGCCTATCGCACGGCTGGTGGTGTGAAGTCCCGACTGAGAAGCTGCGTCATCACCGCATTTGATGACATATATTCTCGTGGAAGGTGAAGATCTACACTAGAGGATCAAGTGGAAGAATTTGCTGTTCAATGATGTCCGGCGCCAGTTAGGTCCAAATGCCTGGGGTGTTGCCTGCCATATATTGGCTGGAATCCTGTTGGAGCATGAGCCGTGCAGTAGTGTGATGCTGGTAATAATATCCTTTTGATTCTCAGTGAGTATAAAAAATTGTTAGTAAATAGTTGTAGTTTGTTATTGTTAGTTAATTCCCATGTATCTTCTTAATTATCAATTTTCATGGTATACTGTCTTCGTGATTAGGAGATAAGGTAATTTTTTCATTTCATTGTTTATTGTTTTCGTTTCAAGTATGATGTGTGAATAGATTAATAGCTTTTCAAGGGATTGCAGTAGCATTTGCAGTATGTGATTGTTACTAGCCACTAAATCAGAATCACAATTATTTATTTGTCATATTACTATTATATTAGGCTTTTTTTTTCACCTCAACCCTTACACTTTAACCCAGCCATACCTGATCTTCCGCATTTATTTTTCCTTTAAATACTCGGTGGTGCAGGAGTGAAATTGCGTGCAGCGAGTTGAAAGAGACTGATTGTTCCTCCTTCCTTTTTCACAAAGAATTTAATTTAATTACTTGTTTGCATATTTGTGTGCTTTTGCTGTGATATGCCATTTGTATTTTAAGCATTACCCTTCTCTTGTTTTGATTACATATTGTTCCTACTATCTTGTTAACTAAAAACTGCGCAGGTCGAGAGAGGTGCTGTTAGATGACTTCAGGAAGTCTGCATTTCTTCGCTTCCCGGCGTGGAGAGGCTGCTGTGATGCACAATTCTCGCGTCCTGTGGAGCTCATTGTAACATACGTCAACTAAGTTAGTAGTTTATGTAAGTCGGTGGCAGGGTTAAATCAGTAATTTTTTTTTCAGTACCACATTATCCAGTCAATGATTGTTTCCATTATGTGTGATGGTTTTTCTCATTTCTTCTTCTGTGAGCCAACCTCAGGGTAGTTGTTGATTTTGTAATGCAGTAGTTTTTTTTTCACTAAATGGAAATTGATATTTATTTTAATGTTCTTGGCTGATTCCAGCTTTGTAAATCATAATATATATATATTTTTTTAACCATCGTCTCTGCCACTTGGTTTGATAAGCTGATTTAACATAATGCTAAAGTTAGCAAATCTTTCATGGTTTTCGCCAAGTTTCACCTCAGTGGTCTGAGAAAGTAATACTCTTGACATAGATCTAGCCGGATACTTAATTATTTATTAAAGTACCTACCTGTGCAACAATGCATACGAGTTGGACTAAGTTATATTAGCTTGTTTTTAATTACATTTGTAAAAAAACCAATTAGATAATATAACATAATTTGGATATATGAAGTATCGCTTATTTATAATATTCAGAAGGACATATAATTTATATGTACATAAATGCAGTGAAAAAATTATTCCTGTAAAATTTTATTTTCTTTAAATAAATTAATACTAAAAATGCATGGAAGTTTCTTGACTTCATTATAAGTGTTTAATTTCTGAACTCCTGGTAAACAATTGTTTGTAAGGGTGACAATAGTTTTACTCAGAATGCACTCGATTTTGGTAACGTCAAATGACCACATTACGAGACCAAAATTTGGTGCTGTATGAATTTATTGGGTCGGCAAGTTACTTATTTTCAGAACATAAGACGCGGTCTCATCCGTTATGTTGAATTTGCCATCTATGTGTCGTAATTCGTCACCGTTTGGTCCACCTCTGCTGTTACAACTATCAACGAATGCGGTGGTACAGTGGCGACCCGTTACAAACCAAAGCTTATAGGAGTTCTGGTACGACAATAACACCAATCATCTTTACATTAGCAAGAATTAATGGAGCTCACCAGGCAGAAAACTCACAAGCGCCCGGAGAAAACTATCACTATTTTGAAGTCTTACTTTTCTTCTCAGAATTGTTGCTTTCGGTGGTTTACATTTCACATTCCATGGGTTATGCAACGTTTAATTATATAACCCAGCGGAGTGGTAAAGTAAATTGTATGATTAAATTGTAAGACATTATATATTTTCAGTTTTTTCCTCATATTTTGGAGATGGCAACTAGCGTTGGTTTATTAGATTTTAACTTTATATCATAGACCAAACAGCTTCTTGAAACATCTTGCATATAGCACAACCAGCCTGTAACAATAAAATAAATTATGGCAGTGTTTAACAAAATTGCAGCGAGGCTTACGTGTACTGCCTCTAAACCTTACAAAAAGATTTTCATTGATTTCCATTTGGAAAACCCCCTTTAAGGTTATATTTCTCTGCCATGCTGGAAGACTCTTAAAGCATTCAACTTGTAAAAATATTTTTTAAGAAATCCATCAAGTGCAGTATACTGATGGCGTATATAATTAAGTTCAGTTACCTAACATCTATATTAGAATTTAGAAATTTGATTGTTGAATAAATATATTAAAACTTTATTTCTCATTTGGTGGCGACGCAAAATATCTTAATAGCACAATACCTTATACTGAACTGATGTTTTGCTTGCGTAGGTTTTATGGAGGTATGATGCAGACATGTAACAATATATTTTGTAGCATTCAATAACAATAGTTTTTCATGAGTTTTTGACTCCATATTTAAAATGTGGACACGCGAGAAAGCATATAAAATATTGTTTCCAAACAAAATTTTTTATTCATAATTTAAAAATAGATTTTAGTGTATTTGCTTTTTTCTGCGTTTATACACACATACGCATATATAAATATATAAGTTATATGTATGTACATATTTACATAATGCGATTGATTTTCATAATGTTGTGAGTAAAAGTCAGACTTGTAAAAAAGAGATTTATTGAGTTATGTTGAGAGGTGATGCAGGAGCGAGTATGAATACAGTGATGAGGTGTGTTTACTGTCTGATGGATATGCCGGCGTTGCTGGAGATCCAGTTGAGGAAGCTGGTGACTCTGACGAAGACGGCTGGGAAGCCGGCGAGACAGTTCTGCACACCGAACGATACGACACCGATCACCGTGAACTGACCGTCTGCCTCCTGGATCACCAGTGGACCTCCACTGTCGCCCTGTAAGACACGCGCTTCAAACGTCACGCACTCAACACATGCATTTCACTTTTTCCACTGGTGTTGTATGTTTTACTCGAATACAAGGAAAGTTATACACGTCAAATTTAAAACAGAACAAGTTTTTTCAAATAATTTTAACTTGTATGGGGACTGGAGAAAAATCCTTCACTGGAATTGGGGAAATCTTTCGGACCCTGGTACAATGATTGGTTTTCAGTTAATTTTACCTTATCTTTAAAGCCATCCTCGTAATGTATTTAGTAGCTACCAAGAAAGTGAACTGGCTTCCACCAAAATCTTCTAACCACAATTAATGCTTTACTTATTTAGTTATGAAGGAATAATTTTCAGTCGCACCTCAGCAATGAACCGAGTATGTTATGCGTGATTATCTTCAAATTTTTTTTGTGGAATATACTGTTTAGTTTAAAATTCAAAACTTGTCACTTATAAGTGCAAGCTACTTACAAATTTCGAGGAAATTGTCCTCCTTGAGAGATACCTGGAAAATGGTCAAATTACAATTAAGTGCAACTAATTCACTGTATACCTTTTCCAAGATAATTATATTGAATTTTTTGCAGCCTAATATTAAGCTACCATCCATACCGTAAGGGAATCGAGAGATGAAATCCAAAATTAATGTACTAAAAAATAATATGAAATAGTTTAGTACAGTTATTATTTTGGTCTTCTTAGGAACCTTTCAATTATTTGTAACGTACACCGTGGTGCAACGCCGCTGAGAAAATATTAACTGAGATGTTTTCCGTAAGGATTTTCACGTAGTATTTCAAGAAATATATTCTGTGATGTACGATTGGATTGTGACCCACTTGAAAATAATCTACGCTTCAAGTTGCACTCGATCTATAAACTTAAATATCTAAAAATTAGCAGAAAAATGAACAGCCAAAAATAAATAGTCTGCTATTTTACATATGTACAATAAGGTATTTGTCACTCTGAAATAACTGCGCGACGACTGACAGCTCGAGGAGGTCGCGTCATGCACTGAAGTGAAGCACGGGGGTTGTGAAGCTGCGCTTGGCTCACAAATACTCACATTGCAAGGACTTCTGCCGTTGTTGCCTGCGGTGCATATGTTGGACGCCAACAGTTGTGCGCCGAACGTGCGGGCGCACACTGCATTCGTGACGATGGACAGGTCAGCGAACAACAGGTTCGGCGACACCGCATTGTTGGCTGCAAAACATATACATATACATTAGCGCAAGTGACGTCGGCACGTCGTTAGCCCAATGAAGTGCTTTTCGTTTTACGCCACACAGTTTTGAGCAGAAAATCTAAAGACGGGGGAACGGCCACGATTGCAATGGACTCCGAACAACTTGACGCCAACTCGACTCTTATAAACAGAGTCACGCTAACGGTTGTGCTGGAACCATCATTTGTCTCTATGGCTACCTCCTTAACGTGTAGTAATGACTTGTTAGCGTACACAACCGCGTCCAATCCGCATTTAGGGGTCAACAAATACTTAGATGTAAAATTATCTTTGTGCTTACTTACCTCCAAATAAAAACACAAACGTTGAAATTTTATATTACTGAAGTAGTAATGAGATAATCACAGGGCTTAACATATCCACATGATCGTGTGGACAGGCACTGGTACAATACTCTTNCAGGGCTTAACATATCCACATGATCGTGTGGACAGGCACTGGTACAATACTCTTTAATAGAACAAACTAAAAGGTAGCGTTTTAAATAGCGCAGTTTTGTTTATGTCCTCACACCGAATATTATGTCATATTTATTGGTTTACCTGGATCACAATTATCTGAGCATTTGACAGACTAGCGTCATATCTTATTTCTGCCCACTGTCTCTTATTCTGTCACTTGAAACAATTAAACATGACAATAAAACTAACCACTTAAAACCATTAGTGTACAATTTGACATTGTAAAATTGTTATAATCATAAATATGTTATTTGCACACCAATACATTTCCTGATATGTATAAAGCAAAAGTAAATAAAGATCAAGGAACTAAATTGTAAGAATTGTGTAGTGTGGCCTTCTGAAGCTACACCCGTAATTTTAATTATGCAATATCGTCTTTGCATTACACGCATCACAATTTCTACCGTGAAAAGTCGATGGCGAATATTTTGTGCCTATTTTCCAAGGGCTGACCTCCCGTGACGCGGACGTTTGGTGCGCCGCCGGTCAGGGGTGCGGGATGGTTCTGGGTTCTAATCCTAGGTAGGGCATTGCAGTTAGTTTAAGTTAGATTATAAGTTAGTATGTAAGCCGTCCTATGATAAGCCTTTAGACATAACAATGAGTAGCGTTAACTAGTCCTATTCAATCCATTCCTATTATCTAAGGACTATCGCTCAAGTGTGTTATAATGATGTTGATGAATAGGCCTAACAACTTACGTATGATATTTACTAATTCATATATATAGTAGTTTATATTTGCGGCTCTTTATTGTGACAGAAGCAATAAGCATGTTGAATCATTAAACATGTTTACATGTTCAGAAATAACAGCTGGTACTCACAGCTGGAGATTCTTCCGAAACCGCTCACTCTGGCCGGGGTTCCAGCGAACGTGTTGGAAGTGTGCGCCCAACGGGGCAAGCGCACGGCGTTGACAAAGTCTGCAAACCACAGCGAATAAAATTAAGAGTAGGCGGCATGAGAAGCCCCAAGATGTTAACAAACTGTGCGTTAAAATGTCTGCATTAATTTTTTGGTGGAATTTTTTTTAATTGTTGACATGACGTTAAGATATTGCTTTATATTTTAAATTAACGGTGTCGGATATAAGCTGTAAATGTTACTTCCATTTATTTATTATAAAACAGTTAACATGTACGTACATCTTGTGTCTGATGCTTGATGTTGTCTACTGGAAAAACACCTATTATTAAATCATTTTATAAGATTCTGGACAATAGAAATTACGTATAACAATTTTTGGCGAAAAATACTATCTCATTTATGTATTTTTACATTTTATGTGTACATAGCATTTCCTTTACTTAAAACACGTATTTGGTTCTTAAAACTGTTACTCTGTGGATACGTTCCTAATTTGTAATTTTACATCTTCTCCGAGAAGTACGTTTTCGCTGTTTAGATAAGTCAAAAGAAAAAAAATCACTTCAGAAATCAATACTAGTAGCTATGGCCAAGGCCAATAATTTGTCGATTTTTTGGTGCGCAATTTTCTTGGTTTTAAACAGGGCTAGAAATCAATGTATGGCACGTCAGTTATTTTAAGTTGCTCACAGCTAAAATTAACCAAGTTTTCATTAAATCAAACTCACATAGCTAAATTATATTACTGTAGTGGCTCCATTGAAAACATGAGCCGTGTGCTGGGGTCCAAACAATGAAAACTACTCGCAACTTGAAATTTGTATTTACTTATAAATAATGTTAGAAAGGACCAAATGCATTTCCCACATTTTGTGTTAACTCTCTCGACCTCTTAGTACAATTGCCAAACTATTATAATTTGCGTAGAAAAAGAAGAGAATATACGTGTGTCATTAATCTGGATTACTAGTAAAAACCTAAGCAAAAATTCACATATATTATTTTTGTGGTATTTGAAGTCACAGCAGAGGTAAACTTACCTCGGACGTGTGATCGATTTTGCATTACTTAATTNTTATTTTTGTGGTATTTGAAGTCACAGCAGAGGTAAACTTACCTCGGACGTGTGATCGATTTTGCATTACTTAATTGGTGGTTTCTTTATCGTATACGAAGAAGGAAACTAATAAAAAGTTTCAGAATAATGCCAATAATAATGTGTCAAATGCCATGGTGCAAAGATTTATCTCACAAATGNAATGCCATGGTGCAAAGATTTATCTCACAAATGTTGTAGGAATGTACGAGAAAAATATACACGGCAATAGATGTAGGCTATCTACGGTAAAGTGAGCACTTTTGAAAGTCCTCTCATTTTAAATGATAATCAGTAAATATATTTTATTTTGGCCTTAGACGTTAACTTTCGAGTGCAGTGGAATCTACATACTGCGTTTATTACTTACATGGCGATATATTTTTAAAAATATTCTTAAAGGATAAAATTGGCTGAAGGAAAAAAGTAACTAGGGCCTCAAAAAAGCTGACATTATCGCGAACAGACTATAAAAAGCATGATCCCACTTCAGCGTAAGTAACAGCTAGTTTACCTTGACTTCTGGGTTCTCCTATCGTCGAAATGTTGATGGTAACACATTTTCCGAAAAACATAACTGCTATTCGTGTATTTGAAAATCGCACTAGTAGTAACTGTAAGAAACTTGAGAATAAACCAAGTAAACTGTATCAGTGAAAGCTTAAGGCTCCCGGCTACCTGGTGCTTGAACTGCGTTCCAAGTGTTTGAAATACACGTTTTTCCACGAAACTATTAAATTTGCGTCCGATGTACTGTTCTACGAAAAGAACAAACACTTCAGACGAGGGCTTTTGACAACTTTGAAAATGACACACACGTTAGAAACACTATTTCAGAGTACTCTAAAAAGGCTAAAATCTGCTTTTTCAAAGCGATTTAGTTCAATATGCAGCACATACACACAAAACTATTCAAGGGCCCTGCACTGAACATTCCAGCAGACTCTCCACCAATAAAATAATAGGGTTACCGCTGAAAGCCCCCTAGGTAAACATAGTGCGACTAGAACACTGTACGCCAGTTCAGGGCCTTGCGCTTCAGCGGCGATGGCGCACTTGATGCACGAGGCAGTGTCGCCCTTATCGCTCGCGCGCTTCTCGGTCACAAACGTGGAGAAAAGCCCCAGGTAGGCGGGGGGCCTAATGAAGAAATATCGAGTGGCGCTGTAAAAGAAGCAGGTGCCTTGCGAACGAGTGACTTGAGTACTGACTGGTGAAGGCGACGGCGACGTTGAGGCGCAGCAGGGCAATGTCGTTGGCGATGGTCCTGGGGTTGTATGCGGCGTGGATTATCACTAGCCTCGTTACCTGCGTCACCGTGCCGGCCTGCGCGAACTGCCTGCTCGTCGAGCCCAGTGTAACCTGGAACGACCCCACGCTGCAAGCACACGTCACGCCCGCGCTGTTAGCTCCTGCCCCACTCTGAGCCAGGGAAGCCGCCGCCTTCCCGTACCCCACTCACGAATTTCACCAACATCACCTGATGTTCTCTTACAAACAAATGATTTTTTTTTAAAGGGCTAAAAAAAGCACTGGAACAAAATGTAATTCAGGCGTTCCTACTTAAGTTCTGTTACTGCAATAAATATAAGAGCCTAATGTTTAGAAATTACGAACTCAGTGACAATTAGGGATAACAGGTACGGAAAACCTGTTGCCATAAGGAAATTACAAATTTATCACTCATTTTGGAGCTAATCAGCAGAAAAGGAAGTCAGTCGTAAAATAATTTAAGAAAATACAGTTTGTAAAAATCTGTGGCAGAATGGAAACCATTTTTAACCTGAGACACCTTCTTGTGGGAGAATGCTTCAACTTATCATCGATTTTCAAGGCTTCATTTATGAAGACCTGCTCTAATTTTGTACCGTAAGTACAATGACACACTTACAATACGAACAATTCTTAAGTTCATATATTTGGTTCACGTCAATCTTTGGTGACAACTAAGCACGGACGGTTCGGCTCAGCTGCTCTGAAAAATACGGAGAACTATTGAGTGTGCCATAAATAAACATATCCATAAGGAGCACTGCGAATATAGAAAAAGGCCATAAGATGGAGACAGCTGATATAATATTGCTTACCCTTGAACTATAGATGACATTCGTAACCGAGTTCGCTAGGGGGTTATCTTTAGATCACCGAGATCATGTCTGAAACTCTGCGTAAAACATGGGTCCGTGTGGTTGACAGATTTAATTTTAGGTTAGTGAGGCATGTAAACTATTCTCTATTGCAATTAGAGTGTAAAAGCGGTTGCGTTATTTAATCCCCCTCCCCCAAATAAAGTTACAACACAAAAAACATTTTCAGTTCCCTTTTTTATTTGCTTTATCGTGTAAAAGTTCCAGATATTATCACTTCTCAGGTTGTTCTCATTTTGGAATTAAAAATAACATTTTCATGACAGCGTACAATAATTTCAGAAAGTATTAGTTTAAATGAAAATTAATTCTTAAAAATATCTGTATATTACTTTTAACAAAAATCTTTGTTTTTGTTATAATCAATAATTTAAAATATTTTTTTTCTTTTTTTTACTATTTTTTTGTAATAATGAAGTTACTATTGATGTTTTAATACTGACGTTTACCCTTTTTGGCACATGGAAATGTTATGATGTTAACTGCAAGAGGCATTCTCGCTTGAGTAAGGGACAAATGCAGCAGTGACTGGTGGTCGAAGCTAGCTCAGCTTACCCTTGCACGCAGTGTGCGGCTGTGAGCACGATCTGGTTGGAGATGAAGGAGCCGCCACACAGGCCAGATCCCCCCAGAATCAGCAACGCCTGCCAGGGTATCTGCCCCTGGGTCGCCGCAGATCCAGAGATAATCCGAGTTTCCGTGTTCACATACACCTTACCGGCATCCACTGCGAGAGTATAAACATGATTGACTTCCATTAAATTTGTCAACCAACAAGGGTTATTTAATTTAAATACTGTAAAGGTTGCTATTACTTAGAACTAATTTGCACTCTATAAGTTAATGCGAATAAAGTATTTTACCTAATATTGTACACAAGACGTACTTTAAATCCTGTATATTTATAAAATATTGTTTAAACTTTACTGTTTTTAAACATGACTATTGATTGTTCGCGGTTTTATATGCAGAATAAAATAAAAGAATCTGCCAGAAGTAACAAATTTGGAAAAGTTTTAAATGTGAATGAGTAATTGTAAGCTGGCTGAAATATTGAAATTATTTAAGCGAGGCATTTAACCAGAAGTGAGATAGCAGTTANAAGCGAGGCATTTAACCAGAAGTGAGATAGCAGTTATGTTGACAAATTTATAAGTTGGATTGAAATAACTGACAGCAGCTCATAATTTTTAAATCTTAAATAAGGAGTTATGTTAATTAAATGAGTTTGTTTGTTTTATATTCTGAGGAGAAAAATGATTTTGTTAGTAGTCTGCCATTAGTAACATGTCATGGTCACGACTACTTGCACTTAAAGTAAGTTTACAGCAAGTATATTCTGTGTCGTAGGTTGTTACAGAACGCGACGGTAGGTAACAAGTTGAGCTCACTATCCTGCGGAACGGTTCCATTGACGAGTCCTGTAACGTCCTCAGGCGCGTGACCTTCGGCAGCGGCGTAGATTGCGNATCCTGCGGAACGGTTCCATTGACGAGTCCTGTAACGTCCTCAGGCGCGTGACCTTCGGCAGCGGCGTAGATTGCGTCCCACTCTGCAGCAGTGTGTCTGGGGTTGGCAGTCACATACCTGTGGACGAACTCCAGGTCAGCCCAGCTGTTCGCAGCTCTGCCCTGTAGAGGAAGGATAAAAACATGTAGAACAAGCTATCCTTCACTATAAACCGTTCGCGGTTAATTAAGCACTTTTCTAAGTCCTGCAGAATATCTACTAATATTTCTTATTTTGTATCTTTCCGCCACATGTTTTATTTACATCGACGTGGGCATCATCACTTTATTCATGAGCCATCACAGTAATACACAGAAATTATTTTCAAAGTAAATTTGATACTAATATTAAGATTAAAAATCTAATATATGTTTTAAAAAAATACTAACATCAGTGAATATCAATTTAAACATTATCGTTGAAATACGACGTAAAGTGTTAAGAACAATTTTTATCAATCCACTACCAATTTAACAAGGATCCTGCATGCCGGAGTGTGATGTGGCGTATATGATATCATAGAAAGACTTTTTTTTTAAATTTTATTTCAAAGTATTCCACTTTACCGTGAACCGCTTATGAAATGTATATGGATTGCTAATTTATACCAGGAAAATGTGAATAAGCCGAGCAAATTCTTAAAGAGAATTCGAAAGATTATAAATATAAATTTTGAAAATACTACAAAAATACTTGTGCTGGAATAAAAAATACAGATATTACGGAGTTTAAACCAAACACCGTGCAATGAAACGTCTGGAAGTTTTAAGTAAAATTCTACGTTTTGCCACTGCATTTATCGACTTCAGAATAAAATGATAAAATATGTCGAATTACTTGAAGAAATATGNATTCTACGTTTTGCCACTGCATTTATCGACTTCAGAATAAAATGATAAAATATGTCGAATTACTTGAAGAAATATGCACGAATATTGATGATATAGCGACGAAAGAAAATAGACGGTATAAAGGCATACACTTGTCGAAGATATTGGTTAAACATCAGTTCTCTCTCATATTATTCACTCGGGAAGTCAACGCCACATTCTCGTATGTATGACAAATACCGTGTGTTAAAAAAATTAATTCCGTATTTTGAGACGAGGTAGTATGCACCAAAATAAGCAAAATATGTCATAAACAAGGGTCCTAAACCCCATACATTAACAGCTATGATCACTTGTTCACCATCGCTATTAAGAAACTACATATCTCCGTAACGTGAGCTGGGATGATTCATTTCCATAATAAAAGTATGTGGGATAAAGAAAACCCTCACACAGTTGAAGAAATAAGGCATCGCCCCGACTTTCAATCAATTATTGGCAGGAATTATTGGCGATAGACTAACTGGACCTTACTATTGAAAAGATTGAATGGTGCAAGGTATCATGATTTCATAGCAAACGAATTGCTTGTCTTGCTGAAGGATGTGCCATACCTTCAAAGGCTAGAGATGTGGTTCATGCATGATAGAGCACCGGTCTTTTCTCAAAAATGTCCGAGAACGCCTAGCACAGACATTTAATGGGTGATGAATTGGTCGGGGAGGTCCAGTAAGTTGGCCTTCACGTTCTCCTGACCTTAATACCTTGGATTTAAGGTTGTGGGGGGCACCTGAAATCTCTGGTGTATGCAACTTCCATCAATGATGTGCATGAACTACAGGCACGCGTCGTTAATTCCCCCCCAGCACATCCGAGACAAACCAACTGTGTTTCAAAGGGTGCGTGGTTCCCTACGACGTAGAGAACAAGTATGTACTATTATGAATGGACGTAACATTAAGCACCTTTTGTATGATGGTGAGCAAGTGCTCATAGCTCATACGGTATGGGTTTCCGGACTCATGTTTATTGTACATTTTTTCTGGTTTTTGTGCGCACTACCTCCTCGAAAAATATGGAATACTTTTTTTAACATCCTGGATAACAATGAAAGAAACGATGAAAGAAACAAGAATGACAGGTGGAGAACATCAACAGAATATTTCCGTCTGAAACAGGAGTGCACGAAAAGTATATCCTTAGAGGCTGCTACGTCTTTAGTGAAAATATAGTATTACTTAAGTAGATTTCTACATCTATACAAATGCTTGTGGTATATTTTTACACTTCCTGAAGATTGCACTATAATCGTGTGAGTAAATTGTTCCTGTACAATTTAAAATTTATTCCACACCTGAACTGAAGCTGTGAAGAAGATCGCGATGGCTGGTAACATAATTTTTGCAGCCTCCATCGTTACTGCTGGGGCGAGGCGAATCGTAGTGGTGCTTTAATCCACCCGTTATTTATACCCGTTCGANTAGTGGTGCTTTAATCCACCCGTTATTTATACCCGTTCGATTTCAGATGTTGTGTTTACATTACCTCATATCTTAATAGAAAACGGGGTCACCTTCTAACGCAAGGTTGATAAAACAATATGGATAATTCTACGGCACTTGAGTTTTATCCATGGCCATAGCGAGACCATCATTTTACAATTAGACCAATTTTACCTTCAAACACCTATATGTCGTACGCAGCACCTATGTGACCTTACAGNGCCATCATTTTACAATTAGACCAATTTTACCTTCAAACACCTATATGTCGTACGCAGCACCTATGTGACCTTACAGTATAATTAATATCTCATCATAAAACACATTGCATGAGTGGTAGGGTCTACTGGTTATTTACAATTATTTTAATTGTGCGTTCCAAGTGATGGAAATCAAATCTCAAATTCGAAGTGCGGATTTATATGATCGAGAAATATGTTTTCTAGCACAGAAATTTGTATTAATAGCTGTGGTGCTAGCTGGCACTTGCCCAAACTCTGCGATTTCGGTTTTACGGCCACCATACTGGATTTGGAGACTTTGACCTTTTGTTGACGGAGGCATTGTCACTTTGTTGATGTCGACTTTTTGTGGCTTTAACCTTGGCTCACCTTGACTCAGTAACTAGAGTCACAAAAAAATAAAAATTCAAATAACATATTTGGAAATCGTACATTTACGTAAAGATATATCACACAATTGAAATAACTAACAGAAATATTGGTAAGGAACTNATATTTGGAAATCGTACATTTACGTAAAGATATATCACACAATTGAAATAACTAACAGAAATATTGGTAAGGAACTACACGCGCTGCCTAAAAACCAATTAATAAATGAAAGTTCGTTAATGTTAAAATTTATTAAAACTACATGTTGATAATAGTATGTATTTACAAAAAAAAGTCAATCCCCACAGCTGTGATTTCAGAGATAAAGAAAAAATACATTGTATCGAAAATTTGTTCTTGGAATAAATTACATAAACTTACACAGATAATTCTATCTAGATAACCAGTTCAAACGTCAAAGTAAAAATTTGATTTTTAAAAAAATTTGTATGTATGAAATATGTATAAAATTATATTGCCAAAATATAGAATAAACACAGGGAAAAACATTTTAGTGACACTAAAAATTTCGTGAAAGCATAAAAGATTTCACGTCGATCCTCGATATGTTTATCTACACTGAAGAGCGAAAAAAACTGGTACACCTGCCTAATATCGTGTAGAGCCCCCGTGAGCACGCAGAAGTGCCGCAAGATGACGTGGCATGGACTCGACTAATGTCTGAAGGTATGCAGGAGGCCATTCACACCATGAATCCCGCAGGGCAGTCCAAAAATCCGTAGGAGTGCGAGGCGTTGGAGATCTCTTCTGAAAAGCACGTTGAAAGGCATCCCAAATATGCTCATTAACGTTTATGTCTGGTGATTTAGGTGGGCAATGGAAGTGTCTAAAGTCAGAAGAGTGTTCCTGGAGCCACTCGGTAGCAACTCTCGACGTGTGGAGTGTCGCATTGTCCTGCTGAAATTGTCCACGTCCGTCGGAATGCACAATGGACATGAATGGGTGCGGGTGATCCGACAGGATACTTACGTATTTGTCACCTGTCAGAGATATATATAGACGTATCAAAGGTCGCATTTCACTCCAACTGCACACGCCACATACCATGATAGAGCCTCCACAAGCATGAACTGTCCCCTGTTGACTTGTAGGGTCCATGGATTTATGAAGATGTCTCCATATCCGTACACGTCCATCCGCCCGATGCAATTAGGAACGAGACACGTCAGATCTGGCAACGTTTTTCCAGTCATCAAGAGTTCAATGGTGGTGTTG
The DNA here is from genome assembly GCA_002778355.1 of Clitarchus hookeri. Taxonomy (NCBI): domain Eukaryota; kingdom Metazoa; phylum Arthropoda; class Insecta; order Phasmatodea; family Phasmatidae; genus Clitarchus; species Clitarchus hookeri. Next base: position 156,725 of record NQII01003867.1, on the reverse strand, counting down.
GCGGGCCCTGGCGAGGCGCAAAGCTTTGTGTCGTGTAGTAAACAATGGTACACAAGTAGGCATTTGGCTCCGAAATCTCATATCAATGATGGTCCGTTGAATAGTTCGCACGCTGGCATTTGATGATGCCCCAGGATTGAAATCTGCGCCAATTTGAGAAATGTTTGCACGTCTGTCACGTTTAATGATTCTCGTCAGTCGTCGTTTGTCCCGTTCATTCGCGTTATTTTTCCGGCCTCAGCGATGTCGATGATTTGATGTTTTTCCGGATTCCCGATATTTATGGCACACTCGTGAAATGGTCGTACGTGAAAATCCAATTTTTATCGCTACCTCGGAGATGTTATGTCCCATCTCTCGTGCACCGACTATAACACCACGTTCAAACTCACTTAAATCTTGATAACCTGCCATTGTCGCGGCAGTAACCGATCTTTTAAACTTTGCCAGACGCCTTTTGTCTTATAAATGCGCTGCTGACTGCATCGCGTTACTCTGATTGGTTCCGTACCTCTGTTATTTGCATACGCACGCCTAAAACAGTTTTTTTTTTGGCTCTCCAGCGTATATGCTGAGCGTCTCGCTGAACTTGACTATTCTCCTCAAGTAATGTCGAAATCCATGTATACTTAGGGACACGCTCACTCCAAAGTTTGATATAGTCCATTCCAGTACTAAAACCACCTGCTATCGCATTCCATTGCGACGGTGGCCATCTTGGTCTAAGAATTTTCCAAAATTTTCGAAAATTTAATTTTTTCAATATATTTTCTATTTTTTTTTTCAAAATTTTTAAAATATTTTTAAAAGTTTTAATTTTTTTAAAAGTTTTTAGAAGCAAGTTTGCGCAACGTAGCTTCAGGCTGGCTCCCTAAGAACATGCCCAGACTATATGAAATAGCCGCAGGCTGGCTCCCAAGCTAGCCATCTTGGCAGACAGTATGAAAACCACCTGCTCTCGCATTCCATTGTGACGGCGGCCATTTTGTTTTCAAAATCTTCCAAAATTTTATGTTTTCAGAATTTTTAATTTTCAAAATTTGAAATTTTTCTTTTAAAAGTTTTAATTATTTCAAAATTTTCAAATATTTCAATAGTTAACAACATTTATTCTATATTTCAAAAGTTTAATTTTTTAATTTTCAAAAGTAGAAAAATTCTTGAACATTCCAGGGTGGCCATTTTTGTTTTTCTAACATAGCCTCAGGTGGTGTCCCTTCGGTGAATCCCCCTACCCATTAAATCGCCCGAGGATACGAGCTGTGTCCCATGGACGAATCCCAGATCTATGACATGGCCTCTGGCTGCAGGAGGCTGTCATGATGTAATNATACGAGCTGTGTCCCATGGACGAATCCCAGATCTATGACATGGCCTCTGGCTGCAGGAGGCTGTCATGATGTAATAGATAGATTTTTTCGATGGGGGTCGTGGTGGAGCGGTGGATAGGTGCTATTCTAAACGTCACACTCTCGCATTCAATGGCGGCAATTTTTGTTTTTCCTTCATAGCCTCAGACTGTGTCCTTTCAGCAAATCCCCTTCCCATTAAATCGCCCGAGGCTATGAGCTGTGTCCCTAAGACGAATTCCAGATGCCATGACATGGCCTCATGCTACAGGATTCTGTCGTGACGTAATGGATAGGCTTTTTCTATGGGAGCTGTGATAATTTTCGCTGTCGGGGGTGATGCGTATGTTACAAATTTGACAACTGTAGCTTAAAACTTTCGGGAATTATGGTCAACTATGCTTTTAAGATCGCATAGGGCTTAAATGACCATGTGATTTTTTTTATTGTCAGGGCGATGTCAATGTATGAATACTAGTGTGTGAAGTTTGGTGAGTCGTCTATCCATTGCATCTCTACAGTCGTGGAATACAAGAGCTTTAAGTTGACGCATCGTCTATCCACCATATCACCTCGGCACCCGTCGAAATGCAAGAGCAAGCCTCCGCACCGCCTGAGGCAGTTTGTTGTCTATCCACTGCACCACCACCGCAGCTCCACAGTCGCAATTAATGCAAGAGCATGGAGTTTGACATGTCGTCTATCCACTAAACCACTGTGTCCCCGTCGAAATGCTAGAACAAGTCCCGCACTGCCTGGCGCTATGTCTATCTACCACACCACTGTGGTCCCAGTAAGCGAGTCTTTTATCCACTGCACCATAGCGACCCCCAAGAAGTAAGTCGTCTATCTACCACACTGCAGCGACCTTCAAGAGGTGAGTCATCTATCTACCACACCACAGCGATCTCCAAGAAGTAAGTTGCCTATACTCCACAGNGCGACCTTCAAGAGGTGAGTCATCTATCTACCACACCACAGCGATCTCCAAGAAGTAAGTTGCCTATACTCCACAGTACAGCAACCCTCTAGAAGCGAGTCGACTATCCACCACGACACTGTGGCCCCAGGAAGGTGGAGTCGTCGTATGGANTACAGCAACCCTCTAGAAGCGAGTCGACTATCCACCACGACACTGTGGCCCCAGGAAGGTGGAGTCGTCGTATGGAGCCACGGAATGCTAGAGTATGAAGTTTAAATACTGTCACCACCATCGCGGTCCCCAAGAAACGAGTCGTCTACTCACCACACCACCGTCGCCCAGGAAATGAGTCGTCTGTCCACCACACCACCGCGGGCCAGAGAAAACTCCCTAGCATGGAGTGCAAGAGCATGAAGTAGGAACCAGTCGGGGTGTTGTGGTAGGGATTTGGGAAGACGTGGAGAAAAACTCCCTAGCATGGAATGCAAGAGAATGAAAATCCTTATATCCTCATTGCCCGAAAAGGAGTCACTGCCTCACATTGTGGAATCATCGTAAAATCAGGGAGTTGTCTACTCTCCAAACCACCATGGTCCCCGTAAAAATGCTAGCACAAGGAGTGATGTAGCAGATTAGTGTGTGCATGACTTTTTTTTTTGCATACTGACTGAGCGTACAGCCTATATACGTTTTCTCGGGGTAAGTCGCCGGGGTGACACACACCACCTGGCTGGAATAATAATAAAAGCAATACTAATACTTTAAATAAGTATATATATAATTCCATCAGTCACGCCGGGCCAGGTTGATGGGAGTGTGAGTATTGCCACGCGCTGTAAATAAACANTGGCCCAGGAAATGAGTCGTCTGTCCACCACACCACCGCGGGCCAGAGAAAACTCCCTAGCATGGAGTGCAAGAGCATGAAGTAGGAACCAGTCGGGGTGTTGTGGTAGGGATTTGGGAAGACGTGGAGAAAAACTTCCTAGCATGGAATGCAAGAGAATGAAAATCCTTATATCCTCATTGCCCGAAAAGGAGTCACTGCCTCACATTGTGGAATCATCGTAAAATCAGGGAGTTGTCTACTCTCCAAACCACCATGGTCCCCGTAAAAATGCTAGCACAAGGAGTGCTGTAGCAGATTAGTGTGTGCATGACTTTTTTTTTCGCATACTGACTGAGCGTACAGCCTATATACGTTTTCTCGGGGTAAGTCGCCGGAGTGACACACACCACCTGGCTGGAATAATAATAAAAGCAATACTAATACTTTAAATATGTATATATATATAATTCCATCAGTCACGCCGGGCCAGGTTGATGGGAGTGTGAGTATTGCCACGCGCTGTAAATAAACAAATGTATTTCTCTCGGCGAGTCGTAGTCGCACATATGTGTAGATATTGCTAAAGTCATCGTCGGCAACGGCTTGTCAAGCGTATGTGCGTT
>NQII01003867.1:135356-152918 GCA_002778355.1 Clitarchus hookeri | reverse complement strand
CCCCCTTTTTCTGTACGAAATGCTAATTTATAACATTCTACTTTATATATGATTTGTCATGTGTATGTGTGTTTCCAACCATACTACAGCATATGCAATTGTCATATCGACATGCATTTGGCTAATCTCTCTCTCTCTCTCTCTCTCTCTCTCTTGATTTTTATCCCACCATCAGACTGTGTTGGCATCACACACTGCGTTGTTGGTATCACACTGTCGTGACCCTCCATTTTTGTTATATTCTGTTTTCCATTGTTGAAGCGTTCGCTTTATTAGTCGTCCTCCTGCTACTTCGTAACCCACCTGTGCACTATACTTGTGATGTTGCCAATATGTATACTTATATAGAGCCATAGAAATAGTGTACTGCCCGGTTCCAAATCCGGGGGTACGTCTGCATGGTTATGTCATGCAGATGGTAAGTGGGAGGACATCGCTACAGCTGGTAAGTGAAGGTAAGTGATGCGTGTGTGTATATGAACTGATATGTAACTTGCGATACATATGTTAGTTAGTTTTTGGAACGAACGTCGGCCGGGGTAATGCAGTCTGCTCCCACTTTTGTCGTGCAAGTGCGCGCGTATGTAAGTGTATGCAATATGTGTGTGTGCATGTATTATAACTATTATTTTATTTGCGTACTGGCTGATCAACATCTCGAGCATACAGCATATGTAAATTAAAATTATTTTCTCGCAGAGTCTGGGCACGGCCTCACGGTGACTGGCTGTAGCACAAACTAATACGTACTACTGTAAATATTTTACGTATTTTCCGAAACTCTTCCTGCGCCGGGCCAGGACGATAGAATGTGTGTCAACGCGCGCGTGCTGTAAAAAACGTATTTCCTTCGGCGGCAGCTCGTACGACCTTGGGGCGAAATGTTGTTATAAGAAATGTTTCAAAACGGCGAGTCGGGGCCGCGCACCCAGCGTTGTTTTCTTGGAACGCATCTGCAATGCCTGAAGCTATACCGGAATATCAACAATTATTTAAACACAAGTTTATGAAGTACTTTCCGTATTGCCCAAGCCTATCTGTGTTTCACATTTTTACGAAACCGGCATTTCTCGAGGATGCTGCACTGCCTGGGGCGTAACAATGTTTGTACAATATTTCCCAACATCACGCATTGCCTGGGGCTATGGGATTCGTTGCAGGGACACAAGGGATTCGGTGCAGGGACACGCAATATTTTTTTCGAAACTCATGCTGGGCCGGGGCTATGGAGGTATATATGTATATTTCTCGAAAATCACGCATCACCTGGGGCTTTGTCTAACCACTTAGAAACCGCGACACGAAGCGAGTAGTGGTCTATCTGCTACATCACCACAACACCCTGTAGCCTGGAGCCCTGTCATGGAGACCCACCACCCCCCCCCTCCCGAGATGGGGGTTGTCTTTCCTCCGTTTCACCGTGACATCCTGTAGCCCGAGGCTATGCCATGGCGTCTGGGATTCGTCTTAGGGACACAGTCTGAGGGTGTGTCTATCCACTACGTCACCACTGCACCCCTCGCTATTGAATGCGAGATCGTGACATTTAGAATAGCGTCTACCCTCCATTCCACCGTGGCCTCGTCCAAAAAGCCTATCCATTACGTCACAACAGCATCCTGTAGCCCGATGCCATGTCATGGAACCTGGGATTCGTCTTAGGGACACAGCTCGTAGCCTCGGGCGATTTTTATGGGAAGGGGGATTCACCGAAGGGACACAGCCTGAGGCTATGTAGGAAAAACAAAAATGACAGCCATTGAATGTGAGAGCATGATGTTTAGAATAGCATCTATCCACCACTCCACCGTGGCCCCCAACTAAAAAGCCTATCCATTACATCATGACAGCATCCTTTAGCCCAAAGCCATGTCATGACATCTTGGATTCGTCCTGGGGACACAGCTCGGGCGATTTATTGGGAAGGGGGATTTGCCGAAGCGACACCGCCTAAGGCTGTAAAGGAAAAACAAAAATTGCCACCCTGGAATGTTCAAGAATATTTTTTACTTTTGAAANTGTAAAGGAAAAACAAAAATTGCCACCCTGGAATGTTCAAGAATATTTTTTACTTTTGAAATATTAAAAAAAATAAACTTTTGAAATATTTAATATATTTTGGTAACTTTTGAAATATTTGAAACTTTAGAAAAAAAATCACAAATTTNTTAAACTTTTGAAATATTTAATATATTTTGGTAACTTTTGAAATATTTGAAACTTTAGAAAAAAAATTACAAATTTTGAAAAAAAAATTTGAAAATTTGGTAAACGTAAAATTTCGGAAAATTTTGGTAAATTTTGAAAACAAAATGGCCGCCTTCGCAATATAATGCGACAGCACGTGGATTTCTTACTGGCTGTCAAATGGCCGCCACCGAAACATAATGCAAACGCATGATGTTCATGGTTTCCTTACCAAGCTTCTGGCTCCCTTGCTCCCGCGCAAGGCGCTGTTTCTGAACCTACAATTCCTAACAACTTACTTTATTTCGTAGAAATACTGATAAATACAAGTAAAAAAATGGTTTTTCATAGTATTTGAGCTCCAAAAAATATTTTTATGTGATTACATCACAAGGACAAGCCCACAGGTTTCATCCACACCAGCTGATAACTCACCACCTGGCATTTAAATAATCGCGAAATTGTGTGTCGAGTTGAGTTNCAGGTTTCATCCACACCAGCTGATAACTCACCACCTGGCATTTAAATAATCGCGAAATTGTGTGTCGAGTTGAGTTGAATTGACAGATTTAGGTGCCTCTTAAAATGAGGTTTTGAAAGCCAATGAGGGTGTAACCAGGGCGGTAATTGACCCAGGTTCGCCTTGATGGGAGGCGAGCATCCTAATCGCTCAGCCTCCGTGACCCAATTTTGTGTCTAGATGCCGCAGTGCAGCAGAGGTAAAATTTATCAAACGAAACATAGTTTCGTAAGTACTACATTGCAGTGATTCTCATAGAAAACTAGGATAATATGAAGAGGAAATAACGTACAGGAACAAAATAAAATCCTGCAGTAATTTCGGGAAATAAATTTCCTTGCTGCACTGGCTCACGCCCTGGTCAAGCTAAAANCAGGTTTCATCCACACCAGCTGATAACTCACCACCTGGCATTTAAATAATCGCGAAATTGTGTGTCGAGTTGAGTTTAATTGACAGATTTGGGTGCCTCTTAAAATGAGGTTTTGAAAGCCAATGAGGGTGTAACCAGGGCGGTAATTGACCCAGGTTCGCCTTGGTGGGAGGCGAGCATTATAATCGCTCAGCCTCCGTGACCCAATTTTGTGTCTAGATGCCGCAGTGCAGCAGAGGTAAAATTTATCAAACGAAACATAGTTTCGTAAGTACTACATTGCAGTGATTCTCATAGAAAACTAGGATAATATGAAGAGGAAATAACGTACAGGAGCAAAATAAAATCCTGCAGTAATTTCGGGAAATAAATTTCCTTGCTGCACTGGCTCACGCCCTGGTCAAGCTAAAATACACGGAACCTCAATCGTGGAATTATCTGTACAATTGTCTCACAGAAAGTATAACGGAATCCAGAGTATCGTTGTCGTTACAACTCATCCATGCGCTGCTCTGGAAATACCATAGGCTTCGCCATACACAATGTGCTTAGCAGTTGTCTCGCGAGTTTAATTACGTAAGGATCATTTGCTCGCTGATACTCTTCCGTTCTGCTGGTGGCAAGCGTTTTCTTCGCGTTCTGGGGCGCGTATTGCCTCTCCTGCGCCTGTGACTTATAGAAGTTAAAGTTATTGCGGTTAGAAATAATTTTCCATTTTAGCCCTTTACAATCTGTTCTCATTTGCAGTATGTCTGTATTGAAGATGTCCGTTTTCTTCAGTGTGGCCATCTGGAATAAGGCTAGGATTTCAATATGGAGTGATCTGTAGAAATGTAAAGGATCACCGTGCCGTACAGGAGTGTGAATACGGCGAGGATGTGTGATTTGTTGATATATGTTGATCCCAAATGGAGTTCCTAGTAACAAAATTATCTTCCCCAAAATTGAAAATTCACGGAGGAAGTTCAAAAGCGATCATTTTAGTATTATTTCATATTGGTTAAAAATGCATCAGTTTAAAACAAATTTGAGACCTTTGTTTTAGCATCAAGGAATTCTCAAAGTTCCAGAACAGCGATCAGTTTATAGAAATTCAAAGTACAACGTTGACTTTCACATACAAAAAGTATCATGACTTATACATATCTTTCTTCTAAGATGATATGGCTTTGTCTGCAATATAACATACTCTTTTATCCTTTTCGTCGTTGTATTTTTATACATTGGCATTGCAGGCATCGACTTGTGTTTAAATATATATGTGTTTGGAAGCTTGAGTTTTACTTAAACACATAATGCGAAAAGAGCAAGAACAGACTTACAGACGATGCTAGTAATAAATCGCATGTGCAATATAGCATACCAAATTCCAGATACATGATTTGGCGCATTTGCGTGCTGACCTTGCCAATCTCAGATTTTATTTACTTTCACAATATAACCATTCTGGAATTCCATCCTAAATATTGTAAGAAATAAGTACGAGGCCTTCGTAAAAGTGATCTAATTATTGCTCTTCCTGGAAATTCGCGTTAAAGACAGGTACGTAAAAGTAAATTAAGCATACTGAAAGTATAATGTAAACATGATTGGTAACAAAATTCTGAACGGCAAAGTTTGAAAATTTTATACAGGTTGTTCGGAAACTCACCCGAAGATTGCGGGAGATGATTCCTTGATGAAAATGAGTTAGACAAATATAAGGCAACTTACATCTTAACTTCAAAGGGAGATATCCACCCTAGAATATCGATTTGAGAAAAAATATTATTACAGATTATTGGAAACGGCGTGTAGTTAAAGTACCATTATCTGGATAATGTTTAGTGTTATTGAGATATTCAATCTATGAAAAACAAAAAAAAACGGTTTTAATACTTTCCACCTTCATATAAAAAACGGATTGGCCACTCTCTAATTGTGTACAATTATTAGCCTCCAGGTTTAATTAAATTTTGATGCTTGCTTATTGAGCACTACAACCTACTTCACAAAAAAAGGTTTTCTTGTTGAATGTGCCTAGATGAAGCGTTTCCTTTTAAAACACACATACACTTTTAAGCGAATACCTGACACGTAGACAACACTTCTGCTCCCGCACGTAATAACATAATAAGCAAGCGAGGTTGGGCCGACTATTCATAAGTGTATTTGAGTAGCAAAATCTGCTTATAACACAACAATATGTTGTGCATACGTTCTTATATGACTTGTTGCTGTGATCTCGTTCATAAAGATTCAAATGAGTGAGTGAGAGAAGAGATTTGGGTGATTCTTAAAATCGAGGTCTTGAGAGCCGATGAGGTTAAAGTGAGTTTAGGTATGGAGCAGCACCGTAATGAGGAGCGGAAAAAGCGTGAAATCCCTTAGGACACCCAACGACCAACGGTATTGGCCGGTACGATTCCCACATGGCGAAAATCCGGGATCGACCCCGCCAGGAATCGAACCTGTTTCGTTTTTAGGTGGGAGGAGAGAGTAGTCTAACCACTACACCACCGCAGCCCCTTCAGTTGAGTCAGTAAGTACTTGATAACTGCACAGTACAATAATTATTATGATTGTCAATGTGCGCGTTTACTTTATGGGGTTGGTCCAGTAAGAAAAATTTCCAATTATTCAGGCATCATGTGGTTGAGGTATTTATTTTATTCTGCTGGTATAATTTACATGTTCTCAGACCACTGCAGCCTGTCGCATTGTGCCGTGAAAAATTTGTTAGTGACAAAAATTGTATAATGAAATTTTTTAAGTGTTTTCAAGTATTTGAAGTTATGAGCGTATCGTCTGTGCCGTGAAAAATTTGTTAGTTATAAAAATTGTATAGTAAAATTTTGAAAGTGTTTCCAAGTATTTGAGGTTATTTTAATTTAATTATGTTAATTAATCAAAATTTATTAATTGTATTTAATGTCTTTATTCAGTAATTTTATCGTTTTTCCTCCTTACATAAACTATTTGCATATGTAATAAAATTTTATTTTTGTCACGCCAACGAAGTTTAACTTCTAACGTGGGTACAAAGTACACACACCCCCTTTTTAAAAATAATTTATTGAAGTTAGCTGTGTGTGTGGATATGTCTTTTAATTATTATAATGTTAGTAAGTACGATAAACACCAACACATTATAAGTAGATCATAATTACATTGATTATTAAAACATTAAGATAGTAATCAAGAGGAGAAGAACATATAGATAAAAAGTAACTGTAATAGTACTTTCACACAAAAATAAAATGTTATCAAGGCCAAGAGGCAACACATAATATAAGTAAAACATTATTGCACTGATTATGCAAATATAAGATTGTAGCGATCAAAGGAACACATAAATTATTAAGTAGGTAATAATTGCAATTCTACTTCCACACAAAAGGGTAGCATACGAGGATTGGGGAAATCTCTACGCAACTATTTACAACAGGGCGGTCAAAAGCATAAGCACCCTCATGGTATACCTTCAAGGTACTGTGTAGTATAGAAAGAACCCACAGCAAAAGTCCAGCAAATTCAAATTGCTACCCTACTACTTGAACTCTTTCAAGGTCAGCAGAGCACAGAAGCAAGGCCTCACTGGTCGGTTCACCATTCCGCCAGAGGCGAAAGATTGCTCCGCGTCTCACGCGAAACGAAAGGTTTGACCTACTGAATAAGTACTCCTGACAAATGGGTGGATGTGGGTAAACCGTGAGCGGAGAGTCACAGTCGAAGAGGGTGTGTCTCGGGCACTATTCCCATTTTGTTAAATACCGTTGGCATTGCACACAATTATACCATCTCACATCAGGCATAGCAGTCTGCGCATCCACTTCAGGACTGGTGTGCAATTCAGCACATTTGACAGCCCCGGGTAATGGGCTAAGTCCATGAATCACAATAATGCGTGAACCCAACGGAATTAATTCTGCCCCATGTCTGTATGACAATGGATTGTGGGAAGTGTATGAGAATATTGGGAGTGTGAGGATCTTAAAACTAGAACACTACAACTAAAGCTTAAAGTGGGCAAGAGGAAGCATTTGCGTGGCGCGCGCTTGCACGCGTTTTCGCAACACAGCGGCGCTCGAGCCGCGGGGAAATGCTAATGCGGGAATGTGTCGTCTCGGCACCTTGCAACTGGGTCGCGTCGTCTCACATATAGCTGCGACTACTCGTCCTCCAATATGGCAACTTATAACGTAATACAAGCTTTCTATCAGCGTAAAAATGATGATATTTAACTGGAATATTTTGTTTCTATGAATTTTTCTTAAAGATATGTTGACTGATGGGAGAGCATAATAAAATCCTGTACCTTTATTCAATCACAATAATATCTTACTACATTATTATGTTTTGTATTGCATTTATTCAATTATCATGAGTTGAAAAATAATTTAGTGGAAATTGTCACATTATTAAGAATTACTGTCAAAGTAATAGTTTCATTTCAAATAACTACATCCAGTGCACACAGGTTAACTATATCTTAATTAAAATTACTAGAATGGTATTCCTAAGGCAAATATACGCAAATAGACACTTGCAAACCATAGTGAAATTCTTTAAGTTTTAATAACATTTGTTATTGAGGTTTGAAATAATTGTTTGGTAAGTTTTGCTACTGGGCTGTATAAAGTAATTTATTATTTAAATCTAATACTTTTTTAAAGTAGATTTTATGACATTATTTTAATTATACAGCTACTGAAAAACTGAAATTTTTAATGTTAAAAGTGAACATGGCTGAAATTTTGTTATTATTAATAGGGAAATTAGCGTGGGTGGGTAGATAATTTATTAAAATGAGGGTGGATAGTAGAGAAGCTGATGCAAGGCAGCAAGAGGGTAGGAAGGAACCAAACCACAAACATTGTGTCAGTTTTCGATATTTTGTGAACTCTTATCCTCAACGGGGATATAGGGGCGTAACAAGTTATTGATAAAAATACTGTATAAAAGAGGTTTATTTAACATTAAGGTTGTACAATATTATTTCAATACAAATATGATTGAATATGAACTAATATACTGAAATATTAAGTTATATTATTTTATAAAGTTTTAACAAGCCACATTCTGATTAAAGCCTAATTGGAGAGTTCCCACCTTGTTCATGATTCTAGAGGCTGATTAAGATGGCGTAAGTCAACGGCCGGGCACACCCATCTTCAGTGGTCTTCTTGTTCCAATGGCCTGACGACAAATGACACCGCCCAGGGACTACACTGCTCTATATCGGCTGCGTTGTCCCCGTCTACTGGCTTGTGGAGGGGATTTCTACGGTTTTCAATTGCATAACTAATTTCAACGATCACGGCCCGTGTCCTGGATTAATAAGTGAAGGTGTGATCAGGCAGGCCGCTCAGCTAAGGGCCTGACCACAACTCGTAACAAGGGGAGTCAAGTTGAAGGTGCCTAGGGGGTACTGTACAGGACTGATCAAATGTATAATTGAAAGAAAATGGCACACATGGTTTTGTGACTTTAACCATGTGTAGCTATTGTGGAAAAATAACGATTAATGCATTATTATTCAAGTGATGCAATCACCTTTCATCAAAATTATTTTTTACTGTAGCCTGTTCGATTAATATTTAGCTCCTGTAAGAACACGGGCTACAGTAGTGCTCGTCCCATTCTGAATTATTACCAACGAATAAACTTTTCTCTACAACCATACTGTATTCCTGAAATATATTTTAAGAGATGTGCGTTCCCTGTAATTATTTTACGATATTCTGCAAACAAACTATAAATATTTGGTTCTGCAGTGTCGCTATCATTATGTGTACAGTTACCCGGTGGAAAAAGGTTTACAAACACTTCTGCCGTCTAAATATGCACACGAATTAATTTTTAAAACGAGATTTGTAAAATACATTTCATTGCAAGATAATATTGTTGATATGTTAGTGCTCGAACAACATTCACAGTGGGGTAGATTCCGGCTGAATTTTATGGCTTGGGGGTGTAACAGTGAATGTGATTTATTATTTAACACGTAGCTTAAGAACACCTGTTTTGCAACAGGCACAAATATTCACCATTTTGTGTGTATATTTGTAGTGAATATTACTCTCTGTTAGTAGTTGTGCGCTTCGACATCATGGCTACTTCCAACTTTCTCGAAGCATTCCATCATGCAAACAAAGCTCAACAAGTTTATAAAATTACATCAAAGGGACAATGAACAGAATTTACGCAGACTCAATTTACTTATATTCTGTATACACACTATAAGATGCATAAATGTTACTGTAAACTACATTTATTTTACTGACGTTTTCTCAATTTATATGGGACTCGTGTTACGGGATAGGCCTGCTGAATTGAAATCAGTGTAGTATTTAATTTTAAACACAACTACTCTTCCTGTTCAATACATGAAATGGCTAAGAGAGGAAAAATGGTATTAATATTAAAAACGAATGTAGTCATGGAATTGTTTATGGTGGCAAGCTAGCCATCTCCAATCAAACGGTCGGCGAATATTGTATGTATATCTTAAAACAAATATTTGAACGCGCATGCGTGTCTACAATGTCGAACCCACATCGCTGTGTGTACAGAGCCGCGAGCTTTGACACCTCTGTTCACGTGTGTGTGTGTGTGTGCGAGAGCGTGCATGTGCATGTATTATAAGCTTCCGTTCCCTGCATAAGCTAAATTGAATTTGTTTTTTAGGAAACGACACGCATCTTGTGGGAACAGTTATTTGTGTGTAATAATCGTCATTTGCTCCGATCAGCATATACGCGGCATTGCCTTGGGCACATCTGCAACAGACCATTCAGACCTCCACCTTACTTCTGCTCGAGCACTCTACTCTGCCCCCCGCCACAACATGTCCCCCCGTCGCTATGTTGTGTCAGTCAGAAGCCGCTGTGTGTAGATGTCTGGTGCGGTCTGCGCGACAGTTCATACGAACTACGCGAATGCGTTACACATAGGCTTGTAGTTGAATTGTAGCTCGTGTCTGTACGCAATGTGGACTTAAACGTTCTCCTTGTATTTTTCCTTTACACCAGCCATTCAGAATCAAAGACTTTACGAGTTATACCTCCCTGTGTAAACAAACTACCTAGAAAAAAAATAAAGCATGGAAATTATTGTTCCCGGTCTACGAAGTATTAATTTTTGTTTCTGTTTCCTGGTAACGCCTTTTCTGTCTATGAGATATATGTTTTCAAAGAGGCCGCAAATCCAAACGAAACACGTTCATCATGTTGAATACGTGAACAAATCCACTTCATTTTCTCGACGCATATCGAAAACAATTTAGATTTTGCAGATTGTAAACAGCAGATTTATTCTTACGCTGTTATTTATGTCGGTGTGATATTGTATACCATTATTTATAGTAGACTACCCTTGAGGATAGTCTATGGTATATCCGATATGCAGTTCGATTATGACATTTTGTGTAACATTTCTCGCATATTAACTTTGGCGAATTTTGATTTACCGAGAAGATTACATTCATATAACTCACTGGTAAGTGATTTCGCTTTCCTTCGCCATGCACATGTATGTTAATAAACCAAATTTCATTAGTATTTTTTAAACAGGTATCGTTTTAAACGTAAGTGATGTACGGCGCCCAAGACCGCACAGCTGCATTTATCATTACACGCCCTCAGCACTGTGTCCCCCTGCCAAAACCCACACTTTCCCTAGCCCGTGTGCCGCCACCTGCCGTCGTGATAAAACCACGCACGGCCTCCGTGGCCAACCGGCACGGAAGGCAGTGGTGGTTCTCTGTCTGCTCGCGTTATCTCGAAACAGAATAATACAAAGTCGCTTATCCACGTCTGTCTGTGTATTCGCTTAGGTCTTCCAAATTACTTGATGGTTTTTGATGCAGTTATCAGCACCATTTAGAGAATTTCTTGAGGAAGGTTTTGGTGTATAAAACATTTATATTTACTTTAAGGATAGTAGAGAAATGTCTAACGGTTTGTAATCAAGTCGTAAAACATCACTTTTAAAGCACTTACATGGCTTTCGCTGACTAAACCATAACAGATACATCAAATTAATGTACTACAGAATTGTAGCTCTCAAAAAAGTCTACAGAAAAGTCCGCGACAGCATACGTTTATCTTTTAAGGATGACGCACAATAACAATTTTTGTCTTTCAAAGTATCTCTGTAAAAACTAAATTGTTACCGGGTGAAATTACCGGGTGAAATCAGGCTGGATTGCTAGTTTTATTATAATTAATAAATTGTGAATACTTATTCTCTGTGCTGTAGAAGGATGCTGTGGGTATAACCACGAATTGCAAAATGCTTCTAACGACGCTGAAAGATGGCAAACTGCGGACGCTTTGCCTTATATACTGTTCGGTTCTCCTTTCCATCCCGCATTAATGATTTGGCTCGATTGAGATCAGTCTTCAGCAGAGCTTCGATGAGTTAATATCGTATTTTGCGCTGGACCATTTCCCTCTCGCGTCATCGTCCTCACTCATCTCACACATTCCCGTCCGCCCCAAACCACCTCCCATGCAAAAGCCGGCGAACACCTGTGGTCCTGTCCTTGCTAATGGTCAGTTATAACTGGATTCTTCCAGGTTTATTCGCACGGGATGCATATCTCGCACGTGTGATCTAGGTCAGTTCGCATGCACTTGTCTTAGAGGTCGACAACACTCGGCCCCTTCCTTTCCCCGCAGTGGTGAGATGATGTTCGCCTGTTATGACAAGTGCGTCTGTCTCGAAAGCCTGCTAGGTAGGTTTATTATTTATTAAATTTTATTAAATGCAGAGCTGAATTAGCTTTTTTCTTCATTACACATTAAAAAGTAAATACAAATATATTTAAAAAAAACCAAAAAGTATTAATGTTTGAATATTTTTTATAAGCTCCTGGCTATAATGCACATTAATATTATACAAAAACATATAAAATAAATATATTTTTTCATTTACAAACTATTACAATTAAAAGTGCGATTTGGTTTGGGGGGAGGGGTAGCAGGTGTTCTGGCATACTGTATGTTTGATTTCGCAAAAAGTGATTTAGATCGAAAGCATATAATTTTAAAATTATTTTTATATACTTTCCCGCTTATGGAAAATTACATCTTTAAGTCGTAAATAAATATATACACTGGCGTGTGGAGCGATCAGCACCCTAGCATGGGTCGCTACAATCAAAATAATTGGTAAAACGAGATGGTAGTCGAGCAAGTGGGATTTTCTATGCAAATGGGCGATATACTTATTAGAGATCCGAGGGTGCGAGCCATTAAATTTACAAAAATTTTTTCAAATTAGTTTTTTTAGAAAACAATTTTTTTATTAAAATTATTTCTAGATTTACGGGTCGCTGAAATGGCCGGCCGTAGGTTGGGAGTGGCGAGGAGGTAGATGAACAAGGCCGCCGGCCACCCTGTGATGTCAACAAACATGGAGGAATCTTCCAGTCTCTCCATCAATCTTTTAATCTTTCTTCCAATCCTTCCATCATTCTCAGAATATTTCCATTACTCTTTCGATAACATTTTTGATCAACCATCAATTCATAATCAATCCATTGGTTTGTGTTCTGTCCCCCACACATACATATACCAATAATTCACCATATATCTACATACATATGTACTTGACGAATTTATTAACATTTTGTATGCAATCCACTGTCCATGTATATTTTATGCTTAAAATATTCGTTAGTATTTTGCTTCCAGATCTTTAATTCAGTAGCCGAGTGCTCATAGAACCACATTAATGTTGTGAGGGGAAATAAGTATACAACCAACCAAATAAAGAAAATAAACAATTTTTTATTCTGCATATTAAAATTTGGAAGAAAGTAGTTCATCACCTCATCTGATATAATCCGTGACCTTCAGTTCACTAATAATTGAAGATAATAATACGTTACTGTGATAGAAATTTTCACTTTTTTGCAAAGTGATCAAATGTCTGACTCTGTCAACAAGTTCATTCGGGAAAAATACAGCCAATGTTCACGACACAGGTCACTCAATCCGTCTTTAGCATTAACTGTTTATCACAATCGCCTTTAGAATCAGTATTCATCGATGCAGCAGACGAATCCTTGCGAATTTTGATGTGTTTCTGCAATGTATCACCTTGCATAAACTGCATGTGGCCATGGCCATAATATTCCCTGATGCAAAAAGGACTCTTCTAACAGGTGGTTTTCTATGTTGGCGATCATTTTGGCAAAAGGTGAAAACTCAATACCTAAATCGGCACTGACGGTAATCAGGCAGCGATGAGGTCAAAGGCAGGCTTTCGTATTCACAATTTATCTTCGCTCTATGACGATAGAGCGCTTCCAAATTGATGTTCACCTCACGGTATCAGAACATCAACTGAGTTACGAAGACTGTGATTTTTCTATGCAATCACGATATTTTTACCTGCATATTTTAAACTTACAACAATGGCGCTAGCAGGTACCCCGTGCCCCATCGCCAGCTCTCTCCAATCTATTATAAAAGTTCAATAAAGTACCATCTAAGTGGTACTTTATTGAAAGTTGCTGGAATAAATTAAATTTTAATACATGGTGTATAAACCTACAATTTTGGCCGTTCGACAAATTTTGACGAAGAATATAGATATTATAGTGAGATCTAGCTTCCACTGTTCTAACACAGAACTGAGTTTCGAGTAATTTTTTAACACATTATGTACGCGATTTTCTGCCTCTTTATGTTCTTATACGCACCTAATATATAGATTTCAGCAATCTCCAAATGTGAAATACAGTGTAAAAACCTGAGTTTGAGACCTGAAACTGTAAAAAAATAATTTAAATGCCCTTTAGGACTTAGAAATTTCTGGTGGTTATTGTTTTGTTATGATTTTTATAAATATGTTTAAGACTATACGAAAGTAGAAAGAATTAAAGAAGGCTGTGGTAAGTGGCTGGGGGACTGGAGCCGTAGCCGACATCATACTCTCACATTCCGGTCGGTCGGTGGCCATATTAGATCTGCGTGACCTAGACCTGCGACTTTGACCTGGTGACCTTGAATAACCTTTAATACAAACAATTCGAAAAAATCCAAAAACATTTATAAACATTCGATGACAGGTGGATAGAATAAGCTCCCGACACGACCACCACTCGCGAGGTCTACCAGTGTCAATTTCGCCAGCAATGTTGGATCCAGGTGAACTTGACCCGTGACCTTGACCCATACCCGTAACCTTAAATGACCTTGAACCCAATTACTTTTTAAAAAATCCCCAAAACAACTGAAATTATTTTGAAAAAAAAATAAAAAAATTATTTAAATTTGTACATCAAGTATATCCGGGGTTAGATGACAGGTGGATTGACTAAGCTCCTGACAGGAGTAGCCCTCGCCAGGTCGACCAGTGTCCATTTCGCAAGCCACGTTTGATTGAGGTGACCTTGACCGTGACCTTGTAACATTGAATAAACTTAAACCTAAAAATTCTAAAAAAAATCCCCAGAAATGTGTAAAATATGTTTTAAAAATTTGGAAAAAATTCAAACTTACTTTAAATTGTTATTATAAAGATGTCCGTGTAGGATAACTGGGGTTCTATGACAGCCATGTTAGATTTCGATGACCTTGGTCTTGAACTTCGACCTACACCTTGAATGACATTGTAAACAAAAAATCCCAATAAATACAAAAATGTCCAAAAAATTAAAAAAAAATAAAAATTCCAAAAACCCTTGACACTTGACTCATGTCTCAAGACTTTAAAATCAAGACCCAAGATACAAAAGCCAAGACCCAATACTCAGGTCTGAAAACAATTGACTCAAGGCCCTTGACTTAAGACTAATGACTCAAGACCACTGACCCAAGACCCAAGAACCAATGCCCTTGATCCGAGGCCCAATAATCTAGACTGTTAAACCAAGACCCTTGACCCAAGACACAAGACACTTCACCCTTGACTCAAGAAAGAGGACCCAAGATCCTTGACCCAAGGTCCAAGACTCTTGACCCAAGACACAAGACCCTTTACCTATAACCCTTGACCCAAGACCCAAGACCATTGACCCAAGATCCAAGCCCTTGACCGAAGACCATTGACCCCAAGATCCAAGATTATTGACCAAAAACCCAAGACACTCGACCCTTGATCCCAAGGCACTTGACCCTTGTCCCTTAACCTTAAATACAAAAAATAAAAAATTCCAAAAAGTATAAAAATCTTTAAAAAAACATTTATAACAAATTAATTAAATCTATATTTATTTATGAAAAAAAGGAGGTAACTCTACAACGCTGCTCATGTAGTTCTGCTTCCTCTCAAACTTAACTGCATACAGGTATTAACCATGAATACAGCTTAACTCTTATGATAATCAAAAAGTTTTTAAGAATATGTATATGTGACCAATACAAGTCCTTCGTACGAGTAGCAACCACCTACCCAAGTCATGTTATAAACATTGTATGGATCAGTGTCTAGAAACCATTTTATAGACATACTTGGAATTAATTGAAATACCAATAGCGGTAGTATCTTGACATTTGGAACGTACGAGGGTGATAAACAGTCTTATGTCCTACAGTCTTCTTGAACATCACTCCCTCAATCGTCCAATCATTCCATCGATCTTTCACAAACATTCGCAATATTTCACAATCCTCCTCCTCAGCAATCTTTCCATTAATCTTCAGCAATCTTTCTATCAATATTTCACAATATTTCACAATATTTCGATCATTCTTTCAATCTTTCCAACAATTTTTTCCGAAACATTCCAAAAATCTTCCAATCTGCCCATTAGTCTTTAACAATCTTTCTCAATCTTTCCATAAATCTTCACATATTTCTCAATGTTCCAATCTTCCCATCAATCTCTGATACAATCATTCCATTAGTATATCTAAATTTTTAGCAATTTTTCACAATATTTCCATATATATATTTTGCAATCCTCCTCCTCAGCAATCATTCCACCAATTTTTCGCAATCTTTCCATTAATCTTCTCATCTTTCCCGCAATGTTAAAATCATCCCATCAATATTTCGTCAAATTATTCCATCAGTATTTCGTCCAAATATTCCATCTATCTTTCACAATCTTTCCATCAATCATTCCATCTTTCCCTCAAGTTTCCATTCTTCCCAGTAATCTTTCGTTCAATCATTCCATCAATCGTTCTCATTCTTTCACAATCTTTCCATCATTTTTTCTCAATCTTTCGCAAATTTTCTCCTCAGCAATCTTCCCATCAATCTTTAGAAATCATTTCATCAATATTTCGCAATCCTTCTATAAATAATTCGCAATCTTTACATAAATCTTAAAATTTTTTGTTCAATATTTAAATCTTTTCATCAATCTTGCAAAGTTTCCATCAATCTCACAATATTTCCCTCAATATTCCAATCTTCTAACCAATCTTTCGTTCTATCTTACAATATATCATACATCCGTAATCAGTACATGTGAGTGTCATACGTGATTTCAAGGCGAGAGAAAAATTGGACTGGAAGAAATTGCTGAGGAATTAACTGCATGGTAATATAATGAGGGAACTAGATCAAATATCTAGTTGAACGGTGACATAAGAATGCCTTAATCTCACTGCCGAAATGTGTTAGTAAGTGTATATATACACATAAAGCAATAGCTAGGCCAAGAAGATACACATGTTGCCACTGTGGGAAGGACTTCGGATTTTTTTCGTGAAGATGATGCAAACCAACGATTATATGAAGGATACTGTAGAACTTGCCTTTGTGGATATACCTTCTCCTACTGCCGGGAAATTACATTTAAAACAGTGTTGCTAATGTGGAAAGATCTTCAGCAATAGCTGTCATGCTCGGGAAAATGAGAGAACCACCTCTATGAAGAGTCCTTTTCGTGCCATGAAGCATTTCGACAATGGACACATGCAGTTTATGCAAGGTGACATAATGAAGAACCACATCATTGACTGCAAGGATTTGTCTTTTGAGAGCCAGCAAGTGATGTCAATACCCGCTCCTGCATCGATGGGTACTGATTCCAAAGACAATTATGACGAGACAGTTAATGTTAATGACGGAATGAGAGCCCTAGAGGTTTGGTAGAGTCAGTATGTGTGGAAAGTACACTTCCAAGACGTTCGCGTGAAGTCGACGAACTTCAGAATAAACCGTTATTGGCTCGAAATACTGATTATGAGTGTGCGACTCCTACAAAGAAAAGTTATCATGATATTGAGAATGAAACAGGAGGTGAAAATGATCATGAAATCAGCATTAATTAAAATAAACATGAAGACATTTCTAACACAAAAGACGTTTGGATTTTCTCAATTATCTGACACAGCCCTTAGCTACATTTGCTGCAACGAGCGACATTAAGAAGGCAGAAGATGCTAACAATACCGGCTACCTATTTTTTGAACACCCGCATGACTTGTTGATAAACTCAGACATTTGATTAACCTGCAAAAACACGGGGATCTCTTATACAATGTTGAGATATCTTTAATCATTAGTGAACTAACGCAACCGTGGGGGCGGG
>NQII01003867.1:71201-135254 GCA_002778355.1 Clitarchus hookeri | reverse complement strand
GTTGTATCACATTATATGATAAACTGCTTTCTTCTAAAACTGTAATTACATAATATTTAAAAATTTTAATAATATTTGTGTTTTAATATTTTTGTGCTGTATCATTTCATCCTTCACAACTTGAAAGTGGTTCTATGAACACTCGTTTACTGAAATACAGATATACACACAGAACATTGATGAAGTATTTAAGCATAAAAATCCATATATAGTTGACTGATTACAAAATGTTAATGCAGTCAAGTACAAATGTATGGAGACAGTTGGCGAATAAATTAATTTTTTAGGTATGGATGGGGAACAGTTAATCGACTCACATATGTACTGATTATGGATTGATGCTTGATTGAAAGATTGGAACATTGGGGGAAAATATTGTGAAATTTATGGAAATATTGTACGAGTGATTGAAAGATTGATGAAACATTTTAAAGATTGGGTGAAAGACTGTAAGATTGATAGAAATATTGCGAAATATTGATGGAAAGATAGCGAAAGATTGATGGAAATATTGCGAAAGATTGATGGAAAGATTTCTAAAGATTAATGGAACAATTTATAAGGAGAAGGATTGCGAAAGATTGTGACAAATTTATGGAATGATAGGACGAAAGATTGATGGGATGATCGAAACATTGGGGGAAAGATATGAAGATTGATGAAAAAATTACGAATGATTGATAAAGAGATTGTGAAAGATTTTTATGTATTGATTGAATGATTGGACGACATATTAATGGGAAGATTAGATCATTGAGGGAAAGATGGGAAGATTGATGAAAAGATTCTGATAGAATAATGGGCGCATTGAAAGCTTTATGGAAAGTATGCGAAAAAAATGATCGAAAGAATGATTGAAATATTGCGAAAAATTGATGGGAATATTTCATAAGAGAATGGAAACATTGCTGAGGAGTAGGATTGTGAAAGGTTGTGAAAGGTTGCGAAAGATTTTGAAATATTTATAGAATGATTCGACGATTGAGGGATTGATGTTCAAGAAGACCGTAGGAGATTAGACTGTTTATCACCCTCGTACATTCCAAGTTTCAAGAGATTAGCACTATCGGAATTTCAATTAATACCAAGTATGTCTATAAAATAGTTTTTAGTTGCTGATCCATAACAGGATTATAACATGACTTGGGAAGGTGGTTGCTACTCGTATGAAGGGCTTGGATTAGTGACAAATAAACATATTTTAAAAATGTTGATCAGCATACTTATACCTACATAAAAGTCGAGCTGTGTACATGGTTAAAACATGCATGCAGTTAAGTTTGAGAGGAAGCAGAACGACATGTGCAGCAATGTATGGTTACCTCTTTTTTTCATAAATTTATATCAACTTAATAAATTACTATTTATTTTTTTAGAATTTATTTGGGTTTTTTAGAATTTTGGTAATGTATTTTTTGTTTTTTAATGTCAAGGGTCAATGGACAAGGGTCAATGGTCTTGGGGTCAAGACTCGAGTGTCTTGGGACTTAGGTCAAGCATCTTGGGACTTGGATCAAGGGTCAAGGATCTTGGACCTTGGGTCAAGGATATTGGATCTTGTGTCTTGGGTCAAATGTGCATGACTTGGGTCTTGGGTAAAGGGTTTTGGGTCAAGGCTTTTGGATCAAGGGTCATGATTATTGGATCTTAGGTCAAGAGTGTTGGTTTTTGGGTCAAGGGTTTTGGGTCAAAGCTTTTGGGTCAAGGGTCAAGGTTATTGGGTCTTAGGTCAAGAGTCTTGAGTTTTGGATCTTGGCTTTTGGATCTTGGGTCTTTATTTTAGACTTGACTCTTGAGTAAAGTGTCAAGATTTTTTTGATTATTTGTTAGAATATTTGGAAATGTTTAGGATTTTTTTGGGGGGGAATTTTTTGTATTTAAGTTCGTTCAAGGTCTAGGTCGAAGCTCAAGGTCAAGGTCATCGACATCTTACATAGCTGATGAGGTGGCAAGGGTCTGTAGAGTTGGATGCTTAGTCGATAATCCTGTCACCGAACCCTGGTTCTCCTACATATAAATTTGGAAATATTTTTATATGATTAAAAAAAAATTTAATATTTTAAAATTTTTTGGGGAATTTTTAGAATTTATTTAGGATCATGGTCATTTTAGGTCACGGGCATGTGGTCAAGCTCAAAGTCATGAGTCAAGGTCAAAGAGTCGTGTGTCAAGGTCAAGGTCACCTGGATCCAACATGAATGACGAGATGGACACTGGTCGTCCTGGCGAGGGCCGGTCGTGTCGGGAACTTAGTTGATACACCTGTCATAGATCCCCTGACCTCCTACATGTACATCTCTAAATACTTTTTAAAAAAATAATTTTTGAATTGTTTTTAATTTTTTATAATAATTTTTTTTGGCTTTTTAAGATAATACTTAATTTTTTATATTTTTTTGGTTCTAGGTCCTTTAAGTTCACTGGATCAAAGTCACAGATCAAGGTTAAGGTTACGCAGTTCCAATATGGCTATCGACCGACCGTAATAACAGAGCATGGTGTAGGCTACTTCTCCGGACCCCCGGCCCCTTGCCAAAGAATACTCTAAATGAGTCTACTTATAAATATATATACAATGCATCGGGAAATGTAAATAAGATAGAGCTTGAGTGTTTGGAAGAGTTTCGAAGTGAGAACAAAAAAAAANATACAATGCATCGGGAAATGTAAATAAGATAGAGCTTGAGTGTTTGGAAGAGTTTCGAAGTGAGAACAAAAAAAAACCTTGTGTAAGAAGAGTCCTTTTCGCATGAGAAAATATAACGGCAATGGCCACATGCAGTTTATACGTGTTCAACTGTTCATACATTGAAGAACCACATCAAGATCCGCAAGGTTACGTCTTCTGAGAGCCAGCAAGTGTTGCTGCCAATACCTCTTGCAGCATTGTTAAGTACTGATTCTACAGGTGATTATGATGAGACAGTTAATGCTAAAGATGGAATGAGTGATCTGTGTCGTGCTGTAGAGGCAGTTTGCATGAAATATAAATTGCAAATACTTTAGAGTGAAATCGGTGAACTTCAAAATAACTCGTCATCAGCCCTAATAACTGATGATGACCTTGCGATTCCTGCTACAAAGAAAAGTAAACTTAATATAATATAAACCAAAAAACATTAGGTGAATATGATCATGAAGACAGCATTCATGGAAATTAACATAAAGACTGTTAAATCTGCAGACGATGGCAATTTTATCGATGCTCTGACACGCCCTTCTAACAGGTTTGCTACAATGAGCGGCACAAAATATGCAGAAGACGCTGAGGACACAGCTCCATATTTCCTGGAGACACAAAATAGCTTGTTGATAGACTCAGACATTTTGTTTTGCAACAAGTTGGAAATTCCTCCCACATTGCCTTATTATAGACACTCATTAATGAACTGAATGTCAGACATTTTATCGCACGAGGCGATGAACTGCTTTCTTCTCAAATTTTAACGTGCAAAATATGAATGCAACTTATTTATGAAATAATGATTATTTTCTTAATTTTTGTGTTGTATTCCTTTTTACACTTACAACATTAAAGTGGTTCTATGAGCACTCGAGTACTAAAGTACAGATCTGCATACAGAATATTAATGAATACTTCATGTATGAAAAATGCATGGATAGTTGCAACATACAAAATAATAATACTGTTGTCGAGTACGAGTGTGTGTAGACAGATGGTGAATGAATTGTTATATATATATATGGACAGGGGACAGACGATAAACCGTTGGATTGATTATGACTAGATGGCTGATAGAACGACTAGTCGAAAGGGTGATGAAAATATTGCGAGATTAATGGAAATATTCGACGAAATATTGATGGAAACATTGCAATATCGACCTAAAGATAGCGAGATTGAGAGACATATTTCATGATAGATCGAAATACTGATGGAAAGATTGGAATATTTAATGGAAGGATTGTGAGATTTATCGAAATATTAATGTAAAGATTAGAAGTCTGAAGAACAGACTGCAAGAATGAAAGAAAGAATGATGGAAGGATTAGAAGACTGATGGAGAAAATGCGAAATTGATAGAAGAATAGGACGAAAAAGTGAAAGATTGCTGGAAAGATTTGGAGAATGATCGAAATCTTTGACGAAAGATTGAAAGAATGATATAAATATTGCAAGATTGATCAAAATGTTTATGAAAAGNAATGATCGAAATCTTTGACGAAAGATTGAAAGAATGATATAAATATTGCAAGATTGATCAAAATGTTTATGAAAAGATTGGAAGGTTTATGGAAATATTGCGAGACATATCAAAAGATTCAAGTAAATATTGGAAGTTTGATGGAAAGATTATGAGAGTGACTGAAAAAATTATGGAAAAATTGATGGAAAAACGGGAAGACTAATGAAAAAAAATAGCGAGATTGAACAAAAAATTGAAAGATTAGTGGAAAGATTGCCATATTGATAGAGATGTTGGGAAATTAAAAGACGTATTGCGAGATTAATAAAATGATTTAAAGATTTATAGGAAATTGCAAGATTGACCGAAAGATATGACAGAAATGGAAAGAATGATGGAAAGAATGATAAAGTGATCTAAAGATCGATGTAAAGATTGGAAGATTGATGCATTGTTCGGAAGTTCGATGGCAGGTTTGGAAAATTGATCGATTGATTTTTAAGAAGAGCATGGAAGATAATACTGATTATCGCCTGAGCTATCCTCATATATTCCCAGTTTTAAGGGCCTAGCACTATTGGTATTTAAATCATAACTAACTTTGCCTATANTGAGCTATCCTCATATATTCCCAGTTTTAAGGGCCTAGCACTATTGGTATTTAAATCATAACTAACTTTGCCTATAAAACTGTTGGTAGATGCTGATTCATACAACGATTATAACATACTTGTGCAAGTGATCGCTACTCGTATGAGAGGCTTGGTTTTCTCACATATACATACCATAATTAAAAAAATTCGAGTACCATAATTATGCCTACGTAGCTGTCAAGACAAGAAATAATTTGCAGGTTGTGACATCGTGTAAGAATTTAACTTGAAGAGAGGAGACTGTGAATGTAGTAACTGATGATAGACTTTGGCAGGGTTCCGCAATATTCTGTATACAAATTCTGTACCAATTAAAAATAAATTAAAATTAATGTTTATATTGTTCAATTGTTTATTATATACTGATTTTTGATTTGACATAACGTATGCCTATAAAACAAATTTTGCTTCCACCTTCCAGAAATATAGGTACATATATTCTTGAGTGGTAAGTTGCAGTAAGTGCTGAGCACTTTCGGGTACGTTCGGCAATTCCGAGTCGAAGGCTTCAAGCACATCCGAGTCGAGCCGAAGACTGCTGAGCACCTTGCCGAGTTGAACCGATGACTTCCGAGAAGCCACACACCTCCAATTTAAAATAGAGTTGCCCAGCTTGCCTATACAACCACTACTACGCTCATATCACGATCCACACGCTCAAATTCCGTCAAAATTAGGTGAAATACTACTTTCACCTGTTAAAATATGATCACTTGATTTATTGTGCTGTTTTTGAACAATGTTGCCATTCTATAAATGTAAAAAGACAAAACATAATTTATCTAAACTACAATCTTTAATGCCACAACCGAAGAAGCAATGATCGCCAGTGGACTCAGCCCACAATATCAAATTGCCGATGAAGCGGTCGATCATCTCGTTTAACGAAATACCCAAACAAATAGGAAAATCATGACCACAAAAATCTTACTGATGTAGACGACACTACCGTATAAATATATATATTCTGTCATAGCCCACCATAAAATATATCGTTCTCAGAGATTCTAAGCTTCACGCATTTTCCAGAAAAACTACTCTGACCACAACCACTACATCATTCTCTCAAATATTATTTGCAGCCCGTTTTAATACATTGCTACCGTATCGTTCCAGCCAGATCGGTGAACTCTCTCTCTTTCCCCCTCCTTATATATAATAAGTTAACTAAAGATTGTAAAGATACTTCTGCAAAATATAATATACTACAAGCGTTCCTATATGACTTAGTGGTCAACTGCCACATCAACCTGACCAGAGCCATTCCAAATAAAATAATAAGGAATTAATGCCACTCAGTTCTAATATAAAAGCTGACATACGCTGTAAAAATAATTTATCAGAAGATACTGTATTAACATCTTAGCTACCGACAAAGTAAATTTTCAAGTAGTAAGAATTGAGTAAATATGGAGATGGGACGGTACTTTTGTGCTTATATNGCTACCGACAAAGTAAATTTTCAAGTAGTAAGAATTGAGTAAATATGGAGATGGGACGGTACTTTTGTGCTTATATTAAAATAGTAGGGATTGTGGAACGTACACCTCCATGTTACGAATGAAAATAGGTGCGAGTGATATCAGAATTTCTTGTTTTATTTCCTGTGAACCAGAAATAGGTAAACAAGAAAGCTATCCACTTTGTTGATAAAATATCCCATACTATATTTCTAAATATTTCATTGGTTAAAAACGCCTTACGGGATTAAATTTTTTTTCTATTTGTTTTAGAAACTGTATTTACAGTTAAGGTTGGTTATGTACTCTAGGATAAATAACTTGTATAAACTTATGACACTCTACAATGCGAGTATGATGCCTAAAACCAACCTGAGTGATGTTGCAGAAATAAATAACCATATTATTATTTAAATACGTTCTCACTCTGTTCACACAGAAACGTTAGTTATTTAGCACTAGCAACCTTATGCCTTTGTTCAAGAGTGAAGAACACAAATTATATAACGTGAAAAGTTTATTTACATCACCACCACCAGAAATAATATTTTTTTAAAACTCTCGAGAAATCCCAAGTAGTTATCCATTAAGTAAAATTCACGACAGAAAAAAAAATCAATAATTTAGTAATAACTTTTATAGCTATATAATATATTGCGCTGACCATAATCAGTTTTACTTGCACGTTTGAAATTAGTACGCCTGTAACATTCTTCCTATTTCACGTAAACAAACGTGTCTTCAGGTTGTAGGTATTCCAAGATACAGCACACGTGCAACTATGAAATACTAACTGCCTAACAGAAAGGTGAACATCAACACATACTTCACAAAAATTCGTCCTTTGATCTAGATCCTTACGGATTTTGCCAAGAATAAGTCTGACATTATCATTAATTCTGTACCCTTCAATAANAAAAAATCAATAATTTAGTAATAACTTTTATAGCTATATAATATATTGCGCTGACCATAATCAGTTTTACTTGCACTTTTGAAATTAGTACGCCTGTAACATTCTTCCTATTTCACGTAAACAAACGTGTCTTCAGGTTGTAGGTATTCCAAGATACAGCACACGTGCAACTATGAAATACTAACTGCCTAACAGAAAGGTGAACATCAACACATACTTCACAAAAATTCTTCCTTTGATCTAGATCCTTACGGATTTTGCCAAGAATAAGTCTGACATTATCATTAATTCTGTACCCTTCAATAATTCCATAGCAAATTAATTATTAACTTTAAATATTGTAAATAATTTCTTTGAGTTACTAATTACTCTTAGAAAAATTTGTACAGTAAAATTTTTTTTGTGTTTTGATAACGTTCATGTGTTTGTTTCAGCCGATTAAAATAAGGACTCGGTAAGGATGGTAGTAAGATTGTGGCCTGAAGAAAAGGAGGGTTTCTCGTCTGCGAATAGGGGTTTCTTCCTTTTTTAATTATTAAGAACATAAGAGTGGTATAAAGTCCCATATCGAATGAGAAAAACACAGTGGTTTTGTTATGATGATGATGATGNTTAAGAACATAAGAGTGGTATAAAGTCCCATATCGAATGAGAAAAACACAGTGGTTTTGTTATGATGATGATGATGATGGTGAGGTATTGTCTGCTCTCAAGGACAGGTGTGTCCTTTAGGCGGGCCCGAGACATCCCGAGAGATCGCTCGCAGTACTGGGTTGTTGACATGCTTCACTCTGCTATCTGTCTTGCCTTCTTATACGAACGAATACCAAGGGACACATTTTTAAGACACAATTGATTTAACTACTGAACATAGAAATGTTTTGCGCTAGTTGCGATGCATTTATTGAACCATAGTTTGATGTATGAATGATGGAATAATTAAGAAAATTTGGCACACAAGTGGACGAATTATAGTTTTCTACGTCTAACGTGGGTCCGTGGTTGGCATAGTGGCTAGGGTTCTCATCTCTCACACAGGCTATCATGGTTCAACTCCCGACGGGGTTAAGCTCTGATTTTGGCAAGTGAAAATAGTATTCGAAGATGCTTCTGTTGGGTGGATTTCCTCGGGAGTGTCTCGTTTTCCTTGGCGTTGCATTTCAGCGTTGCTCCACATCCTTTTCAATTTCATCGTCCCTAGCTCTCAAGCATTACTATTGATGCTGCCTAAAATCTCTAAACCCTCCAATTAAACATNCGTGGTTGGCATAGTGGCTAGGGTTCTCATCTCTCACACAGGCTATCATGGTTCAACTCCCGACGGGGTTAAGCTCGGATTTTGGCAAGTGAAAATAGTATTCGAAGATGCTTCTGTTGGGTGGATTTCCTCGGGAGTGTCTCGTTTTCCTTGGCGTTGCATTTCAGCGTTGCTCCACATCCTTCNTTCCTTGGCGTTGCATTTCAGCGTTGCTCCACATCCTTCTCAATTTCATCGTCCCTAGCTCTCAAGCATTACTATTGATGAGCCTAAAATCTCTAAACCCTCCAATTAAACATGGAACTGGCTTACCCGGCCAACTTGTCATTAACCTATATTTTCTTCTTAATTTAAATATAAGAGCTAAAGCGATTTACAGGCTAAAAACAATATAATAGCTACAAAGTGTATGCAAGTATACGAAATGTGGTCAAACTTACCTTTTAAAAATGCCAAAATATCTTTATCTATATTTTTATTTTTAAATTAATTTTTCTCGATAGCTATATGGAGATGCGTATGCGAAACATTTGCTCGAATACCATTGCTACATATGGAAATACGTGGGATAATGAATGCTACCCTGTTAATTATATGGCTTCAGTAATTGAGGTTTTGTGTACTTGGTTAATTCTATTTAAGTTCCAGGCAGATTTTAACAATTTTTTTTAAGACATGCTTAGGTAACTTTACGTCTATTTATGACAGCCAATGTGCGTCTCAGCTGCTGCTTGACTCTCACAATATTCTTGCTGATAATGTTATAAATACCTCTGAAAACTGCTTGCCTCATTTGTATTACTTTTTACACAACAAGTGATAAATTTTACAAAGAAAAAGCATTTTATAGCGCAAGTGCACTATGCTTAAACTAAATGATTGAATCATACAGCCAAGTCGGAATGTTTATTCTCTGGTGTTCTATAATTTTTTCACCGATGTTGGTGAAGTCAAACACGCATTATACATAGTGTTGCCGGAATGATGACAATATTAAATCGTCTTGCAGATCACGCATATAATATATGAGATTACAGCATGCGTTTTACCTACTAGATAAAATTTATTTAACTTGTGGTCAGTGTAAGAGTGAACACTGCAATAAATTAATTTCAAGTTCTATTTATTGTTATTATAAAACCTAATGTAGGAATAAATTCCAATCGTAAACCAATATAACAAGTTCTTTGTTATAAAGCTTGAAAACATAAAACAATATGATGAAATTTGTTTACGATTCATAAACATGTGTTGGTGTATCCACAGCTACTATAATGGGGATGAAGCATGAAAGTCTTAAAGACTACGATTTTGATTTTAAAATGATGTTTATCATGTTATTAAAAAATTACGTATCACATAAAATTTCTACTTATTTTTTTGCCAAAATTGCTTTATAAATATATTTAAGGAGGGCGGTGAACATTTGATTAAAAACATTAGTTACTAGGATTTTTTAATTTAAGCACAAATAAAACTAGGCATAATGGACATTTACAAATAAATTTCTATTATTAACAATTTTGCAGTACCAAACGCAAAATACGTAAAAATTTTCATAATTAACATGGATGTCTTGAGAGCTGGTTTCAGCAAGTTCAACATAACACTCATGTAAATAATAGTACATTTTGATTTTGCAAATTTTTATGCGAATTACCGTTGAAGAATTATGAGAAGCTAACTACCGTGCTATTATTAGGTTTACTCACACACTGAAGAGCCAAAAAAACTGGTATAGGCGTGCGTATGCAAATAACAGAGGTATGGAACCAATCAGAGTAACGCGATGCGGTCGGCAGCGCCTATATAAGACAACAAGCGTCTGGAAAAGTTGCTAGATCGGTTACTGCTGCTACAATGACAGGCTATCATGATTTAAACGAGTTTGAACGTGGTGTTATAGTCGGCGCACGAGAGATGGAACATAGCATCTCCGAGGTAGTGATAAAATTAGGATTTTCGCGTACTACCATTTCACGAGTGTACCGTGAATATCGGGAATCCGCTAAAACACCACATCTTCGACATCGCTGTGGCTGGAAAAAGATCGTGAACGAACGGGACAAACGACGACTGACGAGAATCATTAAACGTGACAGGCGTGCAACCCTTACTCAATTTGGCACAGATTTCAATGACTCCTGCATACCTTCAGACATTAGTTGAGTCCATGCCACGTCGTTTTGCGGCACTTCTGCGTGCTCGCGGGGGCCCTACACCATATTAGGCAGGTGTACCAGTTTTTTGGCTGTTCAGTGTAAATGATGGCTATTTCCTTTTACAACGCACGCGACCAAAATAACCGAGAAATTATCTAGCATGGAAAATCATTCAACGTTGCATTTATTTCATTAAGAACTCAAAAATATTATGTTTTAAAAAAGTTGTATTTAATATACAAATCATATTTATTTATTTGCATTATGTACGCTTAGGACATATGATTAAACTAGTCACTATGTAAAAAAAATATTCAGTGTAATCAAGGATTTTATGCCTTAGTTCTACACCTACAAAAACTGTTACTTACGGAAGTTGTTATCTATTTGGTAAGCTTATTGTGTCTGTAATGTATGTTCTTTCCTTCTTTTACCTAGACCTATCAGTGAAAAGGATTAGAGGAAAGCAATGCAAGCTGACAGCAAGCATAATTTTTATTATTTCCGGTCGGTGGTATATTATTTTATCCCACTAAAAGGTTTTTTNTGCAAGCTGACAGCAAGCATAATTTTTATTATTTCCGGTCGGTGGTATATTATTTTATCCCACTAAAAGGTTTTTTTGGAGATATCCTTAGGGTGTGTCACAGTCAAATATCACCAATGATATCTCTTGTGGCGTCATAGCAAAGTTATCATACATACATAAATAGGCCTTACTTCTTGGTCGAAATTTGTAAGGCTCATAGTAATAAAAATTTCCTGATCCCAAATCACGGTGTATGAATCAGAATTGGAATAGGTCATGTATTATATGGGAAAGTGTAAGCTTTCAGAATTACGTTTACAAAGGATTTTATTTTAGAACATAAATATCAGTTTATTTAAACAAATAATACATATTTTTTCAGCAATTTTATTTCAGTAAGGTTGGGAAATTTTGTGATCAGGAGTCAATGACGCAGTACAATATAGTTCTGTTCTGTGTAGGTGACATTCTGAAACCTGATTGGCCGCACATACGTCTGCTCCGATACCACTGGTCACGTAGGCCAATAATATTAGAAAATGTTACCAGCATAGCACAGCACTCCATCGCACTGCATCAATGTGTCTAGGGTCATAAGTATTCCGTATAAATTACTTGAGGAAACACACACACAGATAATTGATAAGAAAACATTAGATTCGCTATAATTTGTATACTATTGACGAAGAGAAAATATGACTCACTAACTATTATCTGTTAATTTAACGCTTAAGTCACAATTATGTATGTTCGAGGACTGCGTTGTTTGAAATAAAATTGTCTTAATTCAGAAGTCAAAAAGATCCAAGATGCGATGTTACTAACAACTTAAATTTAGTGTTATATGCATCAGACACACATGGGGGACTTAAGTTGTTACCTCATACAAGATACTAACGTAATTACTTTGGCGTAGTAGATAACATTTTCTTTACTTATATTAAACTCACACAATGATTACTCTATATAGCAGCAACAAATTTTAAAACTTACATTTCATATAAATGCATGTTTTTCTTTGAAAGTATGTCACATTTTGCATTGTTCTAATTTTAACAATACACATCTAAACAAAATGGCTTTTTCTTATACGATGTTAGATTACCATTTAAAATAATACATTCAATGAAATTCTTTCTTCTCGTATAAATTCGGTCCTTCAATTTTTGTAACTAAAAAAATTATAAATTTCGAAACGTATTCACCACCCTATTTGTCGGGCGTTCAAATAAAAATTTGGTAATGGACTGACTTGTGAGAATTCTGANCGAAACGTATTCACCACCCTATTTGTCGGGCGTTCAAATAAAAATTTGGTAATGGACTGACTTGTGAGAATTCTGAAGGAATCAGTTGAGAACATACTGCAAATATGAAAGAATACTATAATGCTAGGAATTCAAATGTAGTTACACCAACATACATATATTTAAAAACAATGATGTATGCATTTTAATATTTGTGTGATAATACACCATCACGAATTAAATAACCTATTTGTGCTTTTTTACCTCTATTTCATCACTGTAATAAAATCATCATGCCACTTAAATGTTCAAGGTGCAAATTTATCTTGAAAATATACACAAGTGCAATTTTTCAATTACCATTTTTGAGTAAACGTTTACTAACAAAATGTCAAAGTAGTTGAGGTTATTTTACACTGAAATTATTATTTTACTCTAACAACGTGAGTAAACTTAAGTTGACTAATTTGATTTTACAATTATCGTCCAAGAGAAAATTAGGTTGAAAAATTAAACGGAAACATAATTTTAATATTAACGTTAACTAATCATTTTTCCTAACTTATTTATATATATCGAATCAATTATCATTTTTAAATCGTTGTTAGTAAAACATTTATTGGACTGTTAATTTTTTTCAAGTGTGAGGTTGACGACGAGGGATATTTTTAAAATATAAAACACTTCTGTAGCAATTTAAAGTGAAATTATACATTTTCAGCTGTAAAATTATTTCAATCAAAGATAAAACATTAATATAAATTTGGTTTTCTATAAATTTTCAGTATTGGCCTCAACATGTGTAGTTTGCAATTCTAAAACTTTAATTCCTTTCTTTCAACTAACAGAAAAAAAGAATAAATAAGTATACAATTAATATAGCATACAGTTAAGGGCCGATTTCAATATAACACTTGGTAGATTTTAGACATTTTAGCCTTGGAATTTTAATAAACAGCCAAAAAATGTTTTTTTGGACTTATAACATGATAAAGAAATTTCTTTCAAAGCTTAATAATCCATTGACCAGAAGGGTTTTCTTGTTACTTGCAAAAATGGGAAAACCGATCCCAAAATTAAAAAGAATATGTTTCTCACAGTAGATAAAATTTGGAAACTGTCCGACAAAGAAAACGATGCGATATTCATCTGTGTGGCACGTGAGCCCGTATGTATAACTTTGAAAACTACCTGGTAGCCACCGCGTCCGAGTACGACTCACCACGACGGGAAATTTTAGCCGACAATTTGGAGAACTNCGAAACGTATTCACCACCCTATTTGTCGGGCGTTCAAATAAAAATTTGGTAATGGACTGACTTGTGAGAATTCTGAGGGAATCAGTTGAGAACATACTGCAAATTTGAAAGAATACTATAATGTTAGGAATTCATATGTAGTTACACCAACATACATAGATTTAAAAACAATGATGTATGCATTTTAATATTTGTGTGATAATACACCATCACGAATTAAATAACCTATTTGTGNGATTTAAAAACAATGATGTATGCATTTTAATATTTGTGTGATAATACACCATCACGAATTAAATAACCTATTTGTGCTTTTTTACCTCTATTTCATCACTGTAATAAAATCATCATGCCACTTAAATGTTCAAGGTGCAAATTTATCTTGAAAATATACACAAGTGCAATTTTTCAATGACCATTTTTGAGTAAACGTTTACTAACAAAATGTCAAAGTAGTTGAGGTTATTTTACACTGAAATTATTATTTTACTCTAACAACGTGAGTAAACTTAAGTTGACTAATTTGATTTTACAATTATCGTCCACGAGAAAATTAGGTTGAAAAATTAAACGGAAACATAATTTTAATATTAACGTTAACTAATCATTTTTCCTAACTTATTTATATATATCGAATCAATTATCATTTTTAAATCGTTGTTAGTAAAACATTTATTGGACTGTTAATTTTTTTCAAGTGTGAGGTTGACGACGAGGGATATTTTTAAAATATAAAACACTTCTGTAGCAATTTAAAGTGAAATTATACATTTTCAGCTGTAAAATTATTTCAATCAAAGATAAAACATTAATATAAATTTGGTTTTCTATAAATTTTCAGTATTGGCCTCAACATGTGTAGTTTGCAATTCTAAAACTTTAATTCCTTTCTTTCAACTAACAGAAAAAANTTTTCAGTATTGGCCTCAACATGTGTAGTTTGCAATTCTAAAACTTTAATTCCTTTCTTTCAACTAACAGAAAAAAGAATAAATAAGTATACAATTAATATAGCATACAGTTAAGGGCCGATTTCAATATAACACTTGGTAGATTTTAGACATTTTAGCCTTGGAATTTTAATAAACAGACGAAAAAATGTTTTTTTGGACTTATAACATGATAAAGAAATTTCTTTCAAAGCTTAATAATCCATTGACCAGAAGGGTTTTCTTGTTACTTGCAGAAATGGGAAAACCGATCCCAAAATTAAAAAGAATATGTTTCTCACAGTAGATAAAATTTGGAAACTGTCCGACAAAGAAAACGATGCGATATTCATCTGTGTACGGCACGTGAGCCCGTATGTATAACTTTTAAAACTACCTGGTAGCCACCGCGTCCGAGTACGACTCACCACGACGGGAAATTTTAGCCGACAATTTGGAGAACTTCTTTTTGATGCATGTGCATACGTTGTTTAGTTAAATCTGTGCACAGAAAAACTCTAGTAGACCATACTGAAATTAATGTTACACAATACAAACAATTTTTTTTTTTCGTACTACCTGCAGTAGTAGGCAAACATGCAATGTGTTTGATTTCATTGTTGTAAAGAAACACGCTCCAAATATATACATATATATATACATATATATATGTGTGCATTTTCACCCTAATAACTCGTGAAATTCAACTATTCTGTAAGAGAATAAAGAAATGGAAATTGTGCATATTGTGGTGGTCTTTTTTCTTTTCGTACTTAAAATCTCTCCTAAATTGTAGGTGTTAAAATATACCTACTTCGGTGGACACAAGTGCAACATACATTTGTGTTAAACTGAGGCAGAAGCTAGTGAACCACCCAACACTCCAGTTTACAGTGCAACAGAATATCACTGTCGTCAAACCAGCATAGTTTTTCAATGTAGTCAACGATGCTACAAACAAATCGAATGTCAGCAAGCAATAATTCAAGCTAGTAAATTGCTTCTATTAGTAAATGGGAAACTCTGCGGCAGGATTCAAGCAGTTCATAAATCACTCTTCCATTTTCATTACTTATTCCTAATGACCTGAAAATTTCACAGATTCGTTTGGGAACAAGCTGGACGTTTTATTTATCTCAGTTGCTTTCGCGATTCGGCCTGTTATTTATTTGATACCTTGTAGAATACTCGTATGCGTATAGCAGATCCAAAACCAAAGAAGTGACCAGTCACAGACAACCAATACAAAACGTAATTGACAACCAGCCAATGAGGTAACGACAGTAGTCCAACCCAGAAGTCCTTGAACCAGCGAGTTATTCAGGTTTCTAATAATGTTATTTCTTTCTAAAACAAACCAACGCCACTTGCAAAATTTTGGGTAATCCTCCTGCTTTATAATGGAAGTTCCTTTGACAGGTAAACCATGGACTGTATACATATATTATTATATGATAACGACGCTGAAGTTACTTGTCCTGATTTTCTTTAAGTGGCTGAAATTAACGGTACGTTCATTATTATCATAACTGCATTAAAATATACACAGTTTAAAGAAAGTTTTTCCTTCACCACTTATGTTCATTACCTTCATAAATGAGTACACCGCACCAACTGAAGAAGCTTATGAAATATCTAAAAAATTATGATGGACATGTGTGCCGTAGATGAGAGGCAGATTTTAACTTACTTGAAATATTACATCTTGCGATATACGGCTAATATCGATGATCAGTAGTAAGTAACGAATAGTTTGAACTGCAGAACAGTGATGCCGGAATTCGTTGCGTGGTAGTGCCACAAGAGTATTAAATGGTTTAAGTATAGTAACAAAACATTAATTTCCTAAAACCATATAAATATACAATTGTATGTGATTGTCTGGATGCAAGACGATCAAATTCATTTGAAAAACCACTAGTAATGTCGTTCACGTTTACATTCACTCGTTTTTAGTTCACGAAATAAAGTCCATTCTAGTTACATGTAACTTTTCTGAAGCCCTGCTAAAATATTACAACCAGGTTATTCCCCCGCCTCATGCTAACAAAGCTCAACCAATCCAAGGAAATGACACCAAGAGGACAGCGCACCACGTTCGTGTGCACTTGGTTTAATAATATTTTGCATAAGAACAACTTCTTACAAGGCATTACCAACGCACAATAATTATCCCTNAACAACTTCTTACAAGGCATTACCAACGCACATTAATTATCCCTGTATGAATTCATATAAACTATTAATAAAATAATATAGTTGCTAGATAAGGTATATTATTAAACGTTTGATTGAACAAAAATAATGTATTTTTATGTTAACCAAAATTATAAAAACGTTTGTGATACAAGATATATTTCGAGAACATCCAAGCACGTCATAAATAGGGCAATTGTTCAAATGTTTGATTAAAAAATTGTGAAGAAGCTGCGAATAGACTACAATCATAAACCGATTATTACTTTGAACAGTTGAACCGTAAGCACGGGACTTGGAACCGGTGGATTAGAGTTGTNTATTCAAATGTTTGATTAATAAATTGTGAAGAAGCCGCGAATAGACTACAATCATAAACCGATTATCACTTTGAACAGTTGAACCGTGAGCACGGGACTTGAAAGCGGTGGATTGGAGTTGTCCGGGGCGATGTTACCCAGTCCATCGCGAAGAGTGAATGGCGCACCACTTGAGGGAGGGTATAGCAAGTATTTGCCCTCCATTCACCTAACTCCGGCATCCCGTGACCACACCCTGGCCACGAAAATCCTTCCAGGCGCTCCGTATTATAAGTCCTGCGAGTTCAACACTCAACTACGAGGTCTCCATACACCGCTCTTAAACTTCAATGAAAAAAAATATACATTTTCAACTGTGAATAAAACTAAACGCTGTTTCTCGAATCAATGTTGCACGTTTATTTTCGTAGGTATTAAGTGAGTATGCATTTTTCAACACAAAACCCCATTCGCGTCCTCAAAAACACAGTTTTCGTTCTTTGAAATGATTTTGCGTCGTAAAAATGATAGATAATCTTGTTTAACCGATCGTTAAAAGCCAAGGAAAATTTTTCACATCCTGCTACCAGCGAAGATATTTGATAGCATTGTTTCTGTGGTTAAGATTTGAACCCCTATAGTCTAATCTGATAACCACCGGACTCTGACTGGCGAGTGATGTATGGTTTTAAACATGAGTTACGGAGGCTCCTGGATACCAAGTGATCTCAGTCACGTGCTCAGTATCAAAATGACTTGTCAAATTATAATTAATCAATCTTTATCAAACAGA
Organism: Clitarchus hookeri; assembly: GCA_002778355.1. Lineage (NCBI taxonomy): Eukaryota > Metazoa > Arthropoda > Insecta > Phasmatodea > Phasmatidae > Clitarchus > Clitarchus hookeri. The sequence continues at coordinate 117,405 of NQII01003867.1, read as the reverse complement.
TCTGAATGACAGAACAATTACATCGTGAAAAACCTAAAAAAGATGGAATTCAAGTACTGATAGCAGTGTGTGGACGTCACAATAGTTATGTATCCAAGGGACAAGTCACGTGTTTCCCAATGACGAATTGTTGGCCTATAAAGAATGAGACAAGAACGTGTGCTGGCCACACAACCTTGCTCCTAGAACACCATGAAGGCTATAGTGGCATTGGTACTCTTCGTAGCCGCGACGCAGGTAATAAAATAACCTTCTATTACACCTTAATATAGTAATTTGAACTTTTCAAATTTGTTGTAGAATGATTAAAATGTTTTACCTGACGNTCGAACTTTTAAAATTTGTTGTACAATGATTAAAATGTTTTACCTGACGCTGGGTAATTTTATTGGAAACTAACGGGGGTATTAGTCTTTTTACTTGTTTTGAAAAAGACAGGCAAAACTCTTTAAAATCATAACCCAACCTTTGCCAGGACCAGGCATCGTTCTTTTCATTGAGCATCATATTAATTATTGGCTTTAGTTTTTATTGAATCAAAATACGTTATATTCTTAAGAAACTTACTGTCTGCAGACCAATCAATTATTTTAGTGCTACAGAAGTTACAATAAAAAATTGTAAACCTACGTATCTGCCATCTGAAATCGCTTCCAAACTTATATAGTTTGTGAGGAATCTTGAGTCCAGACGCAGGGTTTACAAAATTGAAAACATTACGTGATTTTGCACAATACACTTAACACTTTTCTAAGTGAAGGCAAGATTCTTTCTTGAAATTTATTCGTAAACACCACAGAACATTTTCTGTGGCTACTGGTCATTAATGTGACCTACAACTACATATTGAAAACAGTAAACTTCGCAGTGTCACTCACATGTCGGTATATAACTTAACTTCTATCTTTGGCCACGGAGTGTCATCTGACTTGAAGCACCTCCATTTACACCACGTGATAAGACCAAGCAGGTGGCAAATGAGCTAAATTACTGCTGGCTAATTCTAACTTATATTTTGGGAGTCGGATCTGGACTGGAAATTATGGTTACATCAGGCCAACATTCGAACCACGCATCAATTATACGCTTGGATAAATGAATACGAAGACTAAAGACATATGTCGTAGAGACATTTCATTCCAACCAGATTAATCGAGCAGCATATTTAATAACTGTTATATTTTAATCTTATTTATGTTTCACAAATAACAGTTTATCAAGCACAATCGAACTGTTTATGGAGTGATTCTTTAATTATCGTGGGGTTCTCTAGGTGAAAGATGTATCTACTACCGAGTAAAGCCATAACAACACTTTCGCAGTAGTTATTTATGTTGTCAAAACATATTTGACAGTATTTCAGTCACTTCGAATTTAAGTGGCGTTTATCAAGCAGTGACATTCACTTTTAGGCTATTCCCAGATATTTCAGCATTTTTGAAAGCTGTGCTAATAATATATATTGTAAAAAAAAATTGAATTGTAATGATTGGGATTACTTTCCTTCATGGATACAAAATTTACTGAAAGCAAGTTAGTCAGTATTTACAAATGTTGATAACAGAAGTGTTTATTTAACCGCCAAACAGCCGTCCCAGTGAAGACAGTGTTTCACAATTTTATGTGCGTTTTCACTCCTTAGGAATTGGCATACCATGGTTATCTGGTATATCTTTAAGAAATGTTGTTGTGCAACTGAATCTCGTTTGTTTTGGTGTCCAGGCCAAGTCTGTGAGCAACTTGGCTGACCTGCAGTTCGTCCACAAGTATGTAACCCCGAACCCACGCCACACTGCCGAGGAGTGGGATGCCATTTACGCCAATGCAGAAGCCGACATCCCAGAGGACACCTCAGGCCTCGTCCTAGGAACCATCCCTCCACCTGGTGAGTCTGCCGATGTTACGTGGCACGCAGTTATCGGGAACTCAGATGACCTTCAAGACTGCATTTTATTGTACTATCGTGTATGTTCATGTGAGATGTCAAGCTTTGACTTGATTTAAGGCATCTTTACTAGAAATACAAAATACAAATTCTCAGTGAAACTAATGGAAAAGGATTAAATAAAGTCAGCTTCTTAGCGTGTTTCAAACTGGTTTTATGAGGATTAAATAGAAATCTCTTTGCTATTTAATTGACGATATTCTGGTTTGTCAGTGTATTTTTGTCAGAAATAATGCCCGCTTCTAAAAATAGATATTCTGTTTCTTGTATCTAATCTGAGTGTCTCTTTTAAATTACCATTGTCCACGCTAATAACAGCCGAAAAAATTTGTCGAGTAGCATGCAGTGACAGAGGGGCTGTGTTGTGTTCAGAGGATGCTGGCAAGGTGTACGTGAAGCCCGCAGAGCGCATCATCAGCGGTACAGCAGCTTCTCAAGGACAGATCCCCTGGCAGGCGATGCTGATCCTCGGAGGAACTGGTCTGTGCGGCGGTTCCCTCATTTCCAACGAGTGGGTCCTGACCGCTGCCCACTGCATGCAAGGGTGAGGTTCACAGCTGCACACATTGACGTTCGTTCTAGTCCAGTTTCTGCCAGCCAAGTTGTTACTCTGGTGTTGTCCTCCACTTCTCATTGCAGTCATTGCTGTGGGTATGGAAAATGACTTATCCATAGATACGTTGCAGTAATATTAGGGCCTACCTTTTGTATCTATTAGTGTTCCATAGTCACTGATGATAGTAGCCTGTCGTAGCTTTAGTCTTAACAGTTTATAACTGGAAGTGACAATTTTCTAAGATTTCGTAAATTAATCATTTCTTCAGTAATTACTATTGTTAAAACCAAATTAAGGAAAATTTTTTCAAGTAAGTGAAATTTTTTATGATATCAACCAACAAATGTGTTATTACTAAATGCTAATATTTCACAAATTATAAAATTAAACGCAGCTCACGGACCAAACGAATTGTAATAAAGTTATACTCTGAATCGACCGTTCATACAAACTACGTGAATTTCCTTCTTTATAACACATAAACTTTAAATATTTGATCGGCTAAAACGTAATAATACTAAGGGGGAGTCATTCACTAACTATGACTTTTCACCAACAAGAGCTTGCAACAGTCAAAAATAGCACGCAAGACACTGTTAAAAAGCACTTAAGTGAAATATATATATATATATAAATATATAAATATATATATAAATATTGTATTAATGTGTCAAGTTGAAAATTCGTAGTTTTCCCTTCATGTCTTTGGAGTGAGCAGAAATTTATTATACTTACTGGTGGCATAGCAAATTTGGTTTATTTTAATGTCTTGTACGATATTATAACTATATAAACATATAACGTTATGAGAAACTCCGCAGCTTTAAACTCATCTCATATAAACCCCTCATATAACCATTTCACCATACTTAAAAAGCGATAGGGATAAAAATGTACGTTTTTTAATTTCTACTGTACCCTTTCTAACTGCCGTGTGCCTCCTGAATTGTTAGCAATTTGGTTAGCTCTTAATTTGACTACAACTGAACTATGACAAAACATTATTTCATTTGCTGTCTACTTATCCACAAACACTTATTCTCAGATTTGCAACAAAGCAAAACATATAGTGGTAGAGCTGTGTCGGGAACACGGCCGTGGGTTCTCCGTGAAAGCGTCCGCGCTAGTGGGTAATATTTTATTTGGAANGTAGAGCTGTGTCGGGAACACGGCCGTGGGTTCTCCGTGAAAGCGTCCGCGCTAGTGGGTAATATTTTATTTGGAATATGGGAAGAAAGGAATGCAATGAAACAGATACGTTCGGCCCCAAATCAGCGCGCTAGCACATTGGTGTCGCGACATATACCGCCCGGAACATTTATTTCAATCGTTGTATTGGTCACAGATATATAGTGTCGGAATGTATCACGCTGCAAACGTTGCCATACCGTACCAAAGCATAACCGTTTCCATCGTGGTGCCCCGTTTGCCTATCTGATTTCAAAGACNGTTGCCATACCGTACCAAAGCATAACCGTTTCCATCGTGGTGCCCCGTTTGCCTATCTGATTTCAAAGACGTATTCACGTAAAAACACATCTTAGAGAGCGATAGAGATCTTACTAGTGGAATGGTTCTTTCTGCGTGCAGGATAAGCAGCTTCCAGATCACGCTGGGCGCCACCAGCAGGACTGTGGCTCAGTCTGGAACTATCACCCAGAACGCCAGGCAGGCGCTCATCCACGCCAACTGGAACTCCAACACCATCGCCAACGACATAGGCGTGCTGAGACTGACTTCCGCTGTCGCTTTATCTAGTGAGCATCTTCACTTTCCCTCACTATATGTCGTTCACGGTTAAATGAGCACTTTCGGAAGCCCTGCATAAGACCTGTTTCTTTGATCACATTGTATCCTAGTACCATATATAAATTCAACGTTGCCGTAAGCCTGATTACTTTATCTATTAGTTGGTCAAGTGAAACTGGGAAATTACTAGAAATGTAAATGTCTTACAAATTTGCTTACCCTTACATTAGAAACCATTAAAGAAACTGAGGGAAATTAAAACATTTCAGTATCTGGTAGCAAACTAGGACATTTTTTGTTAGAACTATANCCATTAAAGAAACTGAGGGAAATTAAAACATTTCAGTATCTGGTAGCAAACTAGGACATTTTTTGTTAGAACTATAAAGTATTTTCATACCCAAACGAAATGATTTAAACGAAATTAAAGTAGTGTAACCCNACATTTTTTGTTAGAACTATAAAGTATTTTCATACCCAAACGAAATGATTTAAACGAAATTAAAGTAGTGTAACCCATTTGCTGAGAACTAGGTTGTATAGAAATTTATGAATGTTTCAATTAAATTTCATATTGATTGGCTAGCCGTTGTAAAATCCATAATCAATTATAATTGTTGTGTAGACCNTATGAATGTTTCAATTAAATTTCATATTGATTGGCTAGCCGTTGGAAAATCCATAATCAATTATAATTGTTGTGTAGACAGTTGGAGAATGGCTTCACTGATTAAGAGCATAAATGACAGCCAGAAATTAATAATAAAATAAAATACATATTTCTGCGTAAAAGTGATAATTATATTTCAGTCTACTTTCTTTTTACTTTTTTTCTACTTAGAGCATGCTTATGTTTTGAACTTCAATTTTCTTCCAAGCCTTTGTTCTGCCAAATACACATTCTGCCAAATCCTGCTATCCCAAACACTTATTTTACCAAATGACGTTTCGTCCAAGTGTAACGTCCCTTAACTACTAACTATTACTTTAAGCTTTAAACAAATGGCCCTCCATTTTGCTTATAAATGACGTACTTGATATCCAGCTTCCATATTTACCTCCGTACAACTGTTTCGCGTATGGATAAGCACCACTCGTTGTTTCTGAGTTAAAGAGTTATTTACTTTCATGTAGAGACAATGCCAATTTTAGATATTTCCCCGTCAAGTCAACACAAATGCACGACACAAAATTTATCTTCGCAAGAAGTTTTTGCTGTCTNCTCAAGGGGTAATATGTGTCTACTATAGAGCAAAACCATAGCAACACTTTCGCAGTCGTTATTTATGCTGTCAAAATATATTTGACGTCATTTTTGTCACTTTGAATTTAAGCGGCGTTTGTCAAGCAGTATCATTCAATTGTAAGCTATTCCCAGTTATTTCAGCATTTTTGAAAGCTCTGCTAATAATATATATTGTAAAAAAAATTCGAGAATGTTTCCAGAATTGTAATGATTGTGATTACTTTCCTTCATGGATACAAAATTTACTGAAAGCAAGTTAGTCAGTATTTTCAAATGTTGATAACAGAAGTGTTTATTTAACCGCCAAACAGCCGTCCCAGTGAAGACAGTGTTTCACAATTTTATGTGCGTTTTCACTCCTTAGGAATTGGCATACCATGGTTATCTGGTATATCTTTAAGAAATGTTGTTGTGCAACTGAATCTCGTTTGTTTTGGTGTCCAGGCCAAGTCTGTGAGCAACTTGGCTGACCTGCAGTTCGTCCACAAGTATGTAACCCCGAACCCACGCCACACTGCCGAGGAGTGGGATGCCATTTACGCCAATGCAGAAGCCGACATCCCAGAGGACACCTCAGGCCTCGTCCTAGGAACCATCCCTCCACCTGGTGAGTCTGCCGATGTTACGTGGCACGCAGTTATCGGGAACTCAGATGACCTTCAAGACTGCATTTTATTGTACTATCGTATATGTTCATGTGAGATGTCAAGCTTTGACTTGATTTAAGGCTTCTTTACTAGAAATACAAAATAAAAATGCTCAGTGAAACTAATGGAAAAGGATTTATTTAATCCTTTTCCATTAGTCAGCTTCTTAGCGTGTTTCAAACTGGTTTCATGAGGATCAAATAGAAATATCTTTGCTATTTAATTGACGATATTCTGGTTTGTCAATGTATTTTTGTCAGAAATAATGCCCGCTTCTAAAAATAGATATTTTGTTGCTTGTATCTGATCTGAGTGTCTCTCTTAAATCACCATTGTCCACGCAAATAACAGCCGAATAAATCTGTCAAGTAGCATGCAGTGACAGAGGGACTGTGTTGTGTTCAGAGGATGCTGGCAAGGTGTACGTGAAGCCCGCAGAGCGCATCATCAGCGGTACAGCAGCTTCTCAAGGACAGATCCCCTGGCAGGCGATGCTGATCCTCGGAGGAACTGGTCTGTGCGGCGGTTCCCTCATTTCCAACGAGTGGGTCCTGACCGCTGCCCACTGCATGCAAGGGTGAGGTTCACAGCTGCACACATTGACGTTCGTTCTAGTCCAGTTTCTGCCAGCCAAGTTGTTACTCTGGTGTTGTCCTCCACTTCTCATTGCAGTCATTGCTGCGGCTATGGAAAATGTTTCATCCATAGATACGTTACGGTAATATTATGGGCATACCTTTCGTAGCTGTTACACAAATCATTAGTACTCAAAAACCGAATTAAGGAAAAGGTTTTCAAGTAAGTGAAAATTTTTATGATATTAACCAACATATATGTGTTATTACTAAATGCTCATATTTCACAAATTTTAAAATTTAACGCAACTTGCGGACTAAACGAATTGTAATAATGTTTTCCTCTAAATCGACCGTTCATACAAACTACGTGGATTTCCTTCTTTATAACACATAAACTTTAAATATTTGATCGGCTAAAACGTAATAATACTAAGGGGGGGTCATTCACTAACTATGACTTTTCACCAACAAGAGCTTGCAACAGTCAAAAATAGCACACAAGACACTGTTAAAAAGCACTTAAGTAAAATATATATATATATAAATATATATATATATATAAATATTGTATTAATGTGTCAAGTTGAAAATTCGTAGTTTTCCCTTCATGTCTTTGGAGTGAGCANATTACTAAATGCTCATATTTCACAAATTTTAAAATTTAACGCAGCTTGCGGACTAAACGAATTGTAATAATGTTTTACTCTTAATCGACCGTTCATACAAACTACGTGGATTTCCTTCTTTACAAGACATGAAGTTTAAATATTTGATCGGCTAAAACGTAATAATACTAAGGGGGGTCATTCACTAACTATGACTTTAGTGGTTGTTCTCGAACGTTGTCAGTTTTTATCGTGCGTTCTGTGACATAAAAAGCACTTAAGTGAAATATATATGTATATATAAATATTGTACAAATGTGTCAAGATGAAAATTCGTAGTTTTCCCTTCATGTCTTTGGAGTGAGCAGGAATTTATTATACTTACTAGTGGCGTAGCAAATNATGAAAATTCGTAGTTTTCCCTTCATGTCTTTGGAGTGAGCAGGAATTTATTATACTTACTAGTGGCGTAGCAAATTTGGTTTAATTTTAATGTCGTGTACGATATTATAACTATATAAACATATAACGTTGTGAGAAACTCCGCAGCTTTAAACTCATCACATATAAACCCCTCATATAACCATTTCACCATACTTAAAAAGCGATAGGGATANCAGTATTTTCATACCCAAACGAAATGATTTAAACGAAATTAAAGTAGTGTAACCCGTTTGCTGAGAACTTGGTTGTATAGAAATTTATGAATGTTTCAATTAAATTTCATATTGATTGGCTAGCCGTTGGAAAATCCATAATCAATTATAATTGTTGTGTAGACAGTTGGAGAATGGCTTCACTGATTAAGAGCATAAATGACAGCCAGAAATTAATAATAAAATAAAATACATATTTCTGCGTAAAAGTGATAATTATATTTCAGTCTACTTTCTTTTTACTTTTTTTCTACTTAGAGCATGCTTATGTTTTGAACTTCAATTTTCTTCCAAGCCTTTGTTCTGCCAAATCCTGCTATCCCAAACACTTATATTGCCAAATAACGTTTCGTCCAAGTGTAACGTCCCTTAATTACTAACTATTACTTTAAGCTTTAAACAAATGGCCCTCCATTTTGCTAATAAATGACGTACTTGATATCCAGGGTTCATATTTACCTCCGTACAACTGTTTCGCGTATGTATCAGCACCACTCGTAGTTTTTAATTTAACTAGTAATTGACTTTCATGTAGAGACAGTGCCACTTTTAGATATTTCCTCAGCATGTCAACACAAATGCACGACACAAAATTTATCTTCTGAACAAGCCTTTGTTCTCTTCATTATAAATAAGAAATAAAATTAAAAAATCTTGTCTCGCATACGGCAGCTTTATTTAGTGTGTTAACAACCACTAATAACAAAATTTTACACAACATATGCCAAAAAAAAAAATTGCAATGCATAAACTTATTATGTATTATACATAATTATAATTTTAATGAATTTACCGTATAATTGTGACATGAGTAATTCTTATGTAGATACGTCTATTATTTCACCAAATATTGCAGCCTAACTTATTTTGATAAAGAAATTNACATGAGTAATTCTTATGTAGATACGTCTATTATTTCACCAAATATTGCAGCCTAACTTATTTTGATAAAGAAATTAAAAACCTTGTATTATACGTGCGACCTAAACGCATAACTTCCGCTGTTACAGAACATCATTTTAAATTAATAAAAAAATTAGAACTGCCTAAATTCTTAAACCAAGACATACTTAATTTAATGCATATCTAATTTAACTAGTTCCTACATTATAAGGAGGGACAATTTTTCCTTTCAAGTATTTGGTTGGAGACATAAGGTCATTAATTTGAAATACGCAACGCTATCCTTGATTCAAAAATATAATTGGTGTATTATAGCAAATATAATATGTTAAAAGAAACCAAATATTATGAAAGTATTTTATCTAGATACCCACTTAACGATATAGAGACTCAGAAGTTCTGATCTACCATGGATTGTTATGGGAAATAACACATGTTTGCTGCTCGTGTTGCAGACACCATCAANCTACCATGGATTGTTATGGGAAATAACACATGTTTGCTGCTCGTGTTGCAGACACCATCAACGCCATCAGGCTTCCTCGCAACGCCCAGGCTAGCACAACCTTTGCTGGAGCAGCAGCCATCGTCAGTGGCTTCGGAAGAATTAACAGTGGTAAGTTAACCTTAGTGTGGCGAAGATAGAAACATTCATCAGATTTTGCAAATAAAATTTTTTCCCCACTTCATATAAATATATTTACTACTGTACAAAGCGTCTTCGGAAAATTTGACATTTGAATCTGAAAANTTTTTCCCCACTTCATATAAATATATTTACTACTGTACAAAGCGTCTTCGGAAAATTTGACATTTGAATCTGAAAAAAGAGGTGAATCTCATTCCTATAATCTGGTTTATTCAGAGTGGAATGCATTTGAGTAAACAATTTTAAGCAATTTTATTTCCTTTTGCTTTCGTGAGATGAATTTTGTTGGAAGTGCAATAGTTTCCACCGAAGCTAACGTGCTAGGATACTTTGAAGTGCTAGGTAGAAATTAACATTAGTTTCAAAGGCATTCTAATCAAATATTTCCAGAGCTTAGTGGCAAGTATGTAATCTCTCCATATACATTACAGTGCCTTATCTATTACATAAGAAGAACGTCGACTAGAAAAAAATTGCTTAAAAATTATGTAAAAATGTCTGAATATTGCAAAATACGTAACAGCTCTATGAGTTCTAAGAAGGGTGATAATTATTGTATCNTTATGTAAAAATGTCTGAATATTGCAAAATACGTAACAGCTCTATGAGTTCTAAGAAGGGTGATAATTATTGTATCATGCTTTTCTTTTCAGCCAATAACCTAGTATCTGCCAACCTCTTGTTTGCTAACGTGAATATCATCACAAACGCCGTTTGCGCTAGCACTTTTGGCGCCAGCATCCAAGCTACCAACATTTGCAGTATCGGAACCAACGGAAGGAGCCCTTGCAACGTAAGTTATTCCTTATCTTGCGTAGTGTGACTAATTACATAAAAAAAATCACCATTATGATATTCACATGTAATCATTGAACTGTGGTTTCAAGAAATAATTAATTAATGCTTTAAAATGATATTGCACAACATGTGATTTTTAAAATCAGTTACCTGAAACATGTATTAGGTATTTTTCAAAATTAATAATGTTACCAAAGAAGATNTATGTGATTTTTAAAATCAGTTACCTGAAACATGTATTAGGTATTTTTCAAAATTAATAATGTTACCAAAGAAGATAGGCACACCCGATCCTAGGACAAGGGCTGAGGGCTGCGGATCCGCTGCTATCTTGGAATTTCCCGTTTTACTTTAAAATTTNCACCCGATCCTAGGACAAGGGCTGAGGGCTGCGGATCCGCTGCTATCTTGGAATTTCCCGTTTTACTTTAAAATTTCCCGATTTCCCCTTAAAATATCCCGTTTTTCCTACAAATTTACCACTCTCCCCTTGAAATATGTCTTTTTCCCTTTAAAATTTCCTATTTTCCCAAACATTTGTCGACTCTTTTCGTGATGGATACGTGTCGCGAGGGGGTTTTGTGGGTTGAGCAAGGGAAGGTGGTATAATGTTACATGTTCCTCGAATTTGAAAATTTTTTGTGACTTTTCTCGATTTTTAATAATTTCCAGGGTATGTGGTTGGTTAGGGCGGTGTGGTGAGTGTAGTTATAACGTTGCATGATTCTGAATTTTTAGAATATATTTTTCTTTATTTGTGATGTTTCTCGATTTTTTATGATTGGAAGGAGAGTACGTAGGTTGACGGTTAGGGTGGTGGGATGAGAGTGACATTGACATTATATGTTCCTCAATTGTTAATATTTTTTTGCAATCTGTCAAGATTTTATAATAATTGCTAGGAGTGGGGGTGGAGAGGGGGCGAGTTGAGTGTGGTGGTATGTGTTTCAGTTTAGCACGATTTGTTAGTCGATTTTTAGAATACATTTTTAAGTTTTTTTTTTTGCTGCCATTCCCGAATTTTTGTGACTGGGTGGATTGCAGTGAGGGGGTGGTTGGTTGGTTAGGGTAAGTGGTTCCTTAGGGTAATGGGGTGAGTGTGAGATTAACATTTAATGCACCTCTATTTTAAAAAAANGGTTAGGGTAAGTGGTTCCTTAGGGTAATGGGGTGAGTGTGAGATTAACATTTAATGCACCTCTATTTTAAAAAAATTTTAAGTGGGAGTTTGGAGAGGGGGTTTTGAGGGGAATGTGGTAGTGGGGTAAGCAACGGAAAGGTGTCTAATATTATATGTTACCGATTTTTAATATTTTTCTAATAATTTGTCTTCATTTTTCATATAAGGGCGGTGGGAAGAGGGTGAGGTTATTGTGGCGGGGTGAGTGTAAGGTTAACTTAATTTTTTAGAATAAATTTTTTTTTCATCATTAACGAATTTTTGTGACTTGGTGGATTTTGGTTAGGTAGTGGGTGGTGGATTAGGGTGGTGGGATGAGTGTGAGGTTAACGTCATATGTTCATAGATTTAATTTTTTTTTTTAAATTTTTTTATTTTATTAAAAAAATACTAAATTTTTAGATTTTTTAAAATATAGTTTATAAGAATTACTAGAAGGTGTAGGGTGGANTAATTTTTTTTTTATTAAAAAAATACTAAATTTTTAGATTTTTTAAAATATAGTTTATAAGAATTACTAGAAGGTGTAGGGTGGATATGTAGTGATGGGATGAAGATGGTGGGGTGAGTAACGGAAGGGCGTCTAATTTTATATGTTACTGGATTTTAAAGATTTTATTTATTAAGTTTAATGACTTTTCTTGATTTTTCATGATTGGGCGGTGAGAAGTGTGTGAGGTCAGCTTGACTAGGGTGCGGTGAAGGGGTGGTGGCTTACAAGTATTAAGCATGTCCCCTAAATCTTTCAAATGGCTCGAAAATTGGCTTTCGGGGACTCCCAGTCAGCCACATTGAGTAGCAAAGACTTTTTTTCTCAAATTTTTGGAAAAATGGGAAAAACAATACATTTTGTGGAGAAAATGGAAAATGTTAAAGGAAAAACAAAAAGTTGCAGATACACCGCCCTCAGTCCTTGTTCTCGGATCGGCTATACCTATCTACTTACCAATTGCCACCTGAAAATATCTTAACACGTAATTAATACAATCATTAAAAACACTGCACCAAAGTCAGTAAAAAAAGTACTACCAACTGGCTATAGCTATTTGTAACATACGATACTTGGTATCTCGTACGGGTCTCGATAATGAGCAAATTCGGAAAACAAGGAACAGTTTTGTATTAAGTATTGGGAATGAAAATTTAAAGTCAATTTAATAAATTATTCAGTACTCCTCGAAATAATTTTTCACTGTATTGTGTCAAATTAATTTCACGAGAAAATAAATTCTATACAAAGTGTTTTTGAAAAAAATTGCCGCAGAATTTTATATACAATTGGGTAAACGGTTGTCTCTAACATGTTTAATGTGTTATGTTAGTAAATAAAGAAAATAACCATCTTGAAGTATAATAAACAGGTATTAAACAAGTGTAGCTATATTCTCTTTCAATTAATTTTTTTGTAATCCTGATTTTATCGAGACTTCTATTCTGTTAATACATAGCGTCCACATATTTTTGATACAGACTNATTTTTTTGTAATCCTGATTTTATCGAGACTTCTATTCTGTTAATACATAGCGTCCACATATTTTTGATACAGACTTTGTTTTGGCTTGGTTATAAATAGTACAATACAAATTTTTTACATCTAAATGAGCATATAATTGACCTTCCGGCATGTTCTTCCTTACAGGGTGATAGCGGTGGTCCTCTGGTTATCCAAGAAGCCGATGGACTGTTCANGACCTTCCGGCATGTTCTTCCTTACAGGGTGATAGCGGTGGTCCTCTGGTTATCCAAGAAGCCGATGGACTGTTCACCTTGGTCGGGGCTGTGTCCTTCGGTATTCAGAACTGCCCAGCTAACTCCCCCGCATCCTACGTCCGAACAAGCAGGTACCTCGCCTGGATCTCTGCCAGCACTGGCATCGNTGCCCAGCTAACTCCCCCGCATCCTACGTCCGAACAAGCAGGTACCTCGCCTGGATCTCTGCCAGCACTGGCATCGTCATCCGAGCTTAAACCCGCGACTTTGTGGCGTGATGTTCTTACCTTTAAAAAAATGTATACAATTAGAATGTTTAAAAATTAAAACTGTTTGGAAACAAACCTAAATATTGTATTCCTTTCCAACCAACTACAAAAACGTTTAAAATTGTCAGTGTATGAAAAACGTAAAAATAAGAAACTGAGGACAGAGGAACATGAAAACCGGTAATTGGAAATTATGTTTTCACAAATGTTGACTTTTGAATGACTGGGTTATTCAAGCATGAGAAAATACAATCAATATAAATTAAATGGAATCTATGTAAAGTAAATAAAATAGTGCTTTGAGACAACTTTAAGACATCCTTGAATATCTGTACCAGTAGGAAACGATATGGCCAGTCAAGTTTTTGGCCACATCAGACCCACCACGAAGAATCCACCGCACCGGCACTCTTGAAGAGGCAGAGGCTGCGATGATGTCGTGATCTGACACCTGTCTTCTTACCAACCGGGTTTCGATTCTCAGCGGGTGCACACACCTGAATGTTTGCAAGTAGGAAACGTGGTGGACTCGCCGTTGTCCAAGGAGCTTTCTCTGGGTTCTTCGCTTCTTTATATTCCGTCGCTGCCCCCTCCAACGACGCTGAATACTCAACTGCCTTGTACTAGAAATTGCTGCCTGAAAATTGGTTATATGAAAAGGACTTTAGCTTAGTTCATAAGTGCTCACCAATATAGACCAATATACCTGCCAATGAAACGTTGCACTGCAAGATTGTTTAATATCTGAGCCATCCAAGTTCTAACGGGAATTGTCACGTAATGCTATCTTGCAAAATGATGGAAAATGNATTGTTTAATATCTGAGCCATCCAAGTTCTAACGGGAATTGTCACGTAATGCTATCTTGCAAAATGATGGAAAATGAGACCTTGCGTGGAAACAGTTCATGTTTGTGATATATACCTACACTAAGCATACAAAGTTAACTTGGAATTAATTACATGGTTTGGACGATACTGCATACTACGCTACAACTTCTTTTTTCCGCAATTACCATTCTAAAAACATACCAAATTAATATCACCTACCGTAGTACTACTTGTTTGCCAAATTTGGCTGGAATTGGTCAATTGGTTCTCGATATGTGACATGGAAGTCATATTTATTCGTATTGCGCTATCTTAAAAAGTTACTGTCTAAAGAGGCTCTGTCAAAACATATTTGATATTTGTAATATCAAATTGTAATAATACCATCATACAAAGTTAAGTTGTAATTGATTGCATAGTTTCGACGATCAGACATACTAGGCTAAAATGGGTATATGGCTGCAATTTTTGAAGGTAAGTGTCTTACCTACTTAAAACAAACTAATTTACATAACCTGCCACAGTTCTTCTTGTTTGCTGTATGGAAGTATCCAGTCATTTGTTTCGCGAGATATGCGAACTACTTTTATTCGTGTGGTGCTATCTTTCGAAATGGCAGACTTATGTTTATATGTGCCTTTGATGTCTCGTATTTTAACTTAAATCACCAACATGTAAGGAAATAATAATGTTCTAATTTCAAACAATTTGAATATATTTTTCTATACACCTTTCACTATTACAAAACAACAGAATATCACGCAACCAATGTGACCCAAAATCATTACTCATGAAATGTGTAACNACACCTTTCACTATTACAAAACAACAGAATATCACGCAACCAATGTGACCCAAAATCATTACTCATGAAATGTGTAACTAATAAATGTCCCTCGAAGTAATTGAATGCGCCGAAAAATATAGTTTTTCTAATTTGATACAGAATTCTTTTAAAAACAGATACATAATAAATATAGTAGCTCGATACGTTCTGCTCGTTCCTGAAATGATATCATATTACTATACAAGCAGTATGAGCAAAAAACTGTACTTAGTTATGCTGCAATACAGCATTTATACTTAAAGGCTTTAAGATGTTTGTTCTGGCAGAAAGAAATATTCTGTCGCCTTCCTCCATTCAAATGTTGCTTGGAGCAAACAGCACGGCACAAGGAGTAACCTGAATTACAGGCTGACCATCATAAGCTGCCGGAGAACATTCAATATTCAATGAACAATAAGTAATTTGGTTCAAAACTTGTGATATTTTTTTGTGCATTTTACTAATCTGAATACTTTGAATGTTAAATTATAGCGACCACAAATGAAGTGCCTGACAAAGTTGCTTCGTGAGTTAGTCCTTTTAGATCCAAATCAATCCAATCCATCCAGACAAAACCAAACCGAAGGTAGGCTCAAAATGAAAAATTCAAATCACAAAACATTTATAGTTTCACTGCTATGTTTCATATTATTGTTTCATATAACAATTCAAATCATTATACTTACAACTATTGTATTAACAATATAATTTAAATACAATTCATGATTCTTAAATTTTATACTACATACACCAAATTAGCATTAACATAAAGACGTAAACCTAACCTGATGGAGGAGGAACATCGCGATTTTCTGAATCGGAAGGCAGTGCTGGTGGAATGTATTGATATGGTCTATGTCCCTTGTGAAGTCTGCGTCCGGGGAGTTCGTAGCCAGATATAGAAACTGATGACCTGCTACTATCACATGAAATAGAAATAATTTTATGTTCATAAAAACGATCTCAATTTATGGCAGGCCTCCATCCACATTCCCAGTTGGGATGAGTGGCTTCCACGACTGTTAACAGNGAAAACGATCTCAATTTATGGCAGGCCTCCATCCACATTCCCAGTTGGGATGAGTGGCTTCCACGACTGTTAACAGCATTTACATAGATCCATATCCTGTTTATATGTTGTTAATTTCCCATTAACAACAGCAAAATGAGTACATATTTTGAGCAATAAATTGTGTTTATTGCAAAAAAAATTAATAGAAATACTGTATTATTGATCTTCCAGTGCAAATTTATGAATCGAATTTTCGAAAAAGACGCTGTGCACGTATCGGAAACACACTACCAAAGCAAAATNTCCAGTGCAAATTTATGAATCGAATTTTCGAAAAAGACGCTGTGCACGTATCGGAAACACACTACCAAAGCAAAATTTTGTACTTGTTGGGTGTGTTTTTAATAGAGATTAGTTCAAGTTTGTGTGACTTTTATTCGCTCTTGCTAGTACGGAAACGAAGTTTTAAAGTTATGAGTGTGTAAATACGAAGCTCATGGCATNTGACTTTTATTCGCTCTTGCTAGTACGGAAACGAAGTTTTAAAGTTATGAGTGTGTAAATACGAAGCTCATGGCATTAGGGTAACAGAATTTTGCACTGTCTGCGATAATAAAGGATCACAATTTGCGGCAAGAGGTTTTTATCCAGGTTGTAAATTGTAAATAAGGAAATNACTGTCTGCGATAATAAAGGATCACAATTTGCGGCAAGAGGTTTTTATCCAGGTTGTAAATTGTAAATAAGGAAATGGCACCACATGGAAAAGTTAATACTTTATATTATATATTGAAAACTAATCAACCGATTCCTGCCAAATTTGGAATGCAACTTAACTACGGTGGGCTTTCTAAACTTACACTATTTAGATTGATTAAACACTTATTTTCCAAATGGGGATCATACAAATATTTTATATTTGTCTACCTCTTTGTTCAACTAATTTTCACAGAATTTTGTGTGTTAATGTTATCCCAAGACACATCCAATAATATTTTGTCAGCCATTTCCTAAGTTGGAGCTACATTAATAGAGGTTTAATGTCATTTCTCAGGAATTAATTTACCGATTCCTACCAAATTTGGCAAACAATTAAAGTGTGTCAGGTAATGTCAACTGGTATGAAGTCGGGCATTTATTTTAGAAATGGCAGCCCTATAGTTCTTTATGNAAAGTGTGTCAGGTAATGTCAACTGGTATGAAGTCGGGCATTTATTTTAGAAATGGCAGCCCTATAGTTCTTTATGTCCTAGTATGATAAATCGTCGAAACCATGAAATAAATTCCAACTTAACTGTGTATGCCGTGAGTATACATTACAATTATAAAATCTGTCTACACGGAGCCTCTTTTGTCCCCCATGTTTTAAGATACCAGTCAAATAAATAAATTTTGACTGANATAAAATCTGTCTACACGGAGCCTCTTTTGTCCCCCATGTTTTAAGATACCAGTCAAATAAATAAATTTTGACTGATTTTTACCAAATTTGACAAACAAATAGTACAAGATCAGGTGTAGAAAATTGTATGTGTTAATAGGTCAAATATCTATTTTAATAATGTTGGCCTCATAGCTATTTTAGTTTAGTATGCTGTATCATCGAAACCATGTATTCAATTCCAACTTTACTCTGTATGTATATACAGTAGAATAGTCAAATGTGCCCACACAAGTCGCTTTTGTCCATCTTTTTGTGAGAAAGCATTGCATGACAAATTAAGATTTTTGTGTCGTTACTCCGGAGATAACCAGCATATACCCAACAAATTTGGCTTACACATAGCACTACTGCAGATCATGTAAACTGTCATGTTTGGAGTTGAAAGATATTTTTTTTAATGGCGGCCATATAAACATTTTATATCATTATCTCATATCCATGAAACTAAAAAACAATTTTAACTATAGTTTGTATGNGGCGGCCATATAAACATTTTATATCATTATCTCATATCCATGAAACTAAAAAACAATTTTAACTATAATTTGTATGCTAGCAGTATCTATTAGAAGAATTAATTTTGCCTACACAAAGCCTTATTTATCCGCCATTTTGTAAGAAAACAACACAAGAAAATTAACTTTTAATGTCATATTTCTAGGAAATAGCAACCGGATCTCACCAAATTTATTAAAGAATTGGTTCTGTTGTAGGCCAAATTAAAATTTGAATTTTTTAAGTTTTCCTGCCAATAATTTTTAGAGTGGCGGCTATAATTACACTTCAGCCTATTGTGCTATTTCTTTGAAGCTGTATAACGAATTTTAAATTACCTTTGTTTTTCTGTATCTATGACAATCATCGAATATGCTAATGCATAAAATTTGTGCCCTCCATTTTGAAAATCATCACATGAAAAAACGCAGTTTGTGAGCCATATCTCGAGGACAATTCAACGACTCCCACCAAATTTTACTTGCAAGAAGTACCACAGAGAGTATGGAAACCAACGTGTTTAAGGTATGGCAGGCCTTTTATTAATGGTGTTAGAAATAATAATATAGTTTTATATAATATAAATATTTAACAATTCAACACAATTTAACCAAATTTTGTAAAATAACAGTATACTCTAGAATCATTAATTTTTNTATAAATATTTAACAATTCAACACAATTTAACCAAATTTTGTAAAATAACAGTATACTCTAGAATCATTAATTTTTACAAAATACTGTTATATGAGAAAATTGAATGTTTTGCCATATTTCGAAAACAATTGAACTAATTTCCACCAAATTTTGCACATTATTTGTGCTAAAGAAGACCATGCAAACTTACATGATTTATGTTGGATCAGACAAAGTTTTTCAAATTGGCGACCATATAAATGTTCTGATAATTTTGTTATTTCTATTAAACAATTTAATTAAATTCAGCCAAAATTTTGTGATGCCAGTATCTATTAGAAGAGTAGTATACTTACCCTTCATAATGAATTTTCTTAAGATAGCACATAACCAGAAAATGAGCTTTTTTTCCGTTATTTCAGTTACCAATAAAACTATTTCCACCAAATTTTTCACACAGTCGGCCATGTCAAGTTGCGTGTTTTAAGTGGGTCAGACAGTTGTTTTCAAAATGACGACCCTGTAAGTATTTCAGGTTAGTAAACTCTACCATTCTAAACATTAGACTCATTACATCCGAATTTGATACTTCGTGTACGATTTCCGTTATTTGATTGCACACTAGCTCAAGGTAAAAGTTTTTCTGTGTTCAAGTCCAGGGAAATGCTTTATGTTTTTGTGATTGTCTCACTGCGGATGCATATGTTTGTGGTTTCATCTAAAAAAAATGTTCTGCCAACCAAGCGTCAAAGCCTACCTACCTTTTAAAAATGCCATTAAAAGTTTTTTTGCGCCCAAAGTACGGCTGCTGCGTCATCTCGAGTAAACACAAGTTTACCGTCGCAACTATCGGCGAACTATCGGCCACTATGGACGTCATTCAACTTGCCTTTCCCTTCAATTGTGTAAAACGCAATTTCGGCTAAGCACTTAAAAGTTGTTTATTCAAAATATAGTTTTGCGGGATGCGAACAAGATATTTTTCCAAAATACTTAACTGACATAAAATACACTGTGTGGCTAGATGTCATTAGCCATCCATTTGCTCCCCGTAAACATGCTCAGTATGACAATATATGAGGGAAGTCACAAACACTTGACTCACATGTTTGCTATGAAAGTGAGGCAAAAGATAGATAGATAGATAGATAGAGAGAGAGAGAGAGATGGTTGTGTGTATTCGAAAGAGCGTGGTCATGGTTGTCCACAATTAACTCATTTCGTCACAGATACTTTTTGAACTTAAATATAATAAGCTTATAAACACAATAAATATTTACAGTTTAGGCATGATTAAGTTTATATTCTTCAGGTTAAATGTATATATATTTTTTATTAAATAAAAATTCCTTCATTTGAAAGGAGTCGTTTTGCAGCTGTATATTTAACAACATATTCACAAAAAGAATTAATTTAGTTTACAGAAATATGTTACAATACAGCAATTTTGTATGAGACATGGAACAAGTTTAATAATATAATTCAGCATTTTAAGTTTATATAGGCATGATAATTTTTACTATACAGGATGATTCTAAAATCATGGGACGAACATTGAGGGGTGGTAGAGCTCACTAAAACAAACAATTATTGTTTAGGAATACATGGGCGGAAGTGACGCGTTGAGGAACAAACACAAAAACATAACACATTAACGGAAACATAAAATGATTATTAGCAGCATACGTAACGAGTGATTCCGTACAGAAAATGTTAAAACAGTTGCCGGAAATGCATCCACCAACAGTCACGCATACTTGGCGACCTCTATATATGGCGTGATTGGCTGACAATGGTGGCGATAGTTGAGGGCAGTCAAACGGTGGGCCAGTGACCTGCTGCATCAACATCAGCATCACTCCACCGACACTACCAAGCTTGCATTACTGTCGGTGGTAGCAATTTCGAGCTATTATTATAAACATTGCTGTAAAAAGGCATTTAGCGGCGACGTTGCAAATAAACACTGTGTTGCATTTCATGTGTTATTTTTGGGTTTGTGCCTCAACGCGTCACTCCCGCCCATATATACCTATACAATAATTGTTTGTTTTAGTGAGCTCTACCACCCCTCAATGATTGTCCCATGATTTTAGATTCATCTTGTATACTACTGAGGTGACAAAAGTAATGGGATAGCAATATGCAAATATACAGATGGCAGTAGTATCGCGTACAAAACGTATAAATGGGCAGTGCATTGGTTGGGCTTTCATTTGTAGTCAAGTGATACATGTGCAAATGTTTCTGACATGATTATGGCCACACGACGGGAATTAACCGACTTTAAACGCAGAATGGTAGTTGGAGCTAGACGCATGGGACATTTAATTTCGGAAATGGTTAGGGAATTCAACATTCCAAGATTCACAGTGTCAAGAGTGTGCCCAGAATACATAATTTCAGGCATAACCTCCCACCATGGACAACGCAGTGGCCGACCGCCTGCACTTAATGACCGAGACCAACGACGTGTGCTCAGAGTGGTCAGTGTTAACAGACAAGCAACACTGCGTGAAATAACCGCAGGAATCAATTTGGAACGTACGACGGACGTGTCCCTTAGGACAGTGCAGTGAACTTTTCTGTACTGGACTATGCCAGCAGAAGACCGACTAGAGTTCCTTGACTAACAGCATGACATCACCTGCAGTGCCTCTCCTGGGCTCGTGACCATATCGGTTGGACCCTAGATGACTGGAAAACCGTGGCTTGGTCAGATGAGTCCCGACTTCAGTTGGTAAGAGCTGATGGTAGGGTTTGAGTGTGGCGCAGACCCCACGAATCCATGGACCCAAGTTGTCAACAAGTAACTGTGCAAGCTGGAGGTGGCTTCATTATGGTGTGGGCTGTTTTTACATGGAATGTACTGGGTCCTCTGGCCGAACAGAACCGATCATTGACTGTAAAGGGTTATGCTCAGCTACATGGATACCACGTGCAGCCATTCATGGACTTCATTTATCCAAACAACGATGGAATCTTTATGGATGACAATGCATCATGTCACCGGGCCAAAACTGTTCACGTTTGGTTTGAAGAACATTCTGGACAATCCCAGCGAACTATTTGACCACCAATATCGCCCGACATGAATCCCATCGAGCATTTATGGGACATAATCGAGAAGTCAGTTCATTCACAATCTCCTGCACCGGCAATACTTTCGCAATTACGGATCTCTATAGATGCAGCATGGCTCAATATTTCTGCCAGGGACTCCCAACGACTTGTTGAGTTCATGCCACGTCGAGTTGCTGCACATCGCTGGGCAAAAGGAGGTCTGACACGATATTAGGTGGTATCCCATGACTTTTGCCGTCTCAGATATAAGTGAACAAAATTACAAAAGTAAAGATAAATAATAATGCTTTTGATATTCTTATTAATTCGCTTAGACTTTTATAAACAAATAAATATTAATTTAAGTGATAGCTTTATAGAAATAAGTAAAGATAAGACGTTAAGAATATTTAAGTAAACTATCTTCGCCACTTATTCAGAAAATATCCAAAGGAATAATTGAAAAAATATTTTTCCACGCAAAGATGCTTTACTATTTCTTAATATTTTAAGTTGGACTTTTACATAAGTTGCTTGATATTTATTAAAAGAAATATATTCACTGGCAGTTAACAATATACGTATGTTTATAAACGTACATGTAGCGTACCTGTTTGACCACTCAATTTGATTTCGAAATACCCGCATGAATAACTTGGGAGCGGTTCACGTAAGACTGTTCCAACTAGGCGACTTTTTATGTTGATTTAAACCTGCTTATTCACAATTAGTCTTAACAAAACGTTTACAGCTAATTGTTATAAAGTTTCCTGCAAACAGAGTGGGAAAGCCAAATTTCTTAATTAAGTGTGATGATATTACCAACCACGTTTATTGATGTGTAAATTCTCTGTTGTACAAACCACTATTCCCTGAATTTTTATATTATTGCGTGTACTTTATTATATTTTCTACTACAAGCATTTTAAAACTGGGGACGGACAACTTCCTTAATAATTGCATTAGGGAAAAGTGATACGCAGATTTTCGTATTTTATTTTCGGAGTTTGTCGTTGTTGTTAAAAAAATTATACAGGCTAATTATTTGTTCCTAAGAAATATTGTAGTTTTTATTTTAATATATCTCAAAATACAAGTACACACAGAACATTCTATGTTATAAACATATTACACTATATTATATTTATTATTTGGAGATAATATACCTAAAGATGAAATTTATTAAAACAGATTGTTACATAAATAAAATATACAACATTGATGAGTGAATACGAAATTTTACCTGTATTATGTGTGATTTGCAATTATTAACAATATAATATAACAGCTGATAAAATCACACATGTACACTCCTGCAACTTGCGCGGTGGCATGTATAATAGTAAAACAGACCCACCCAGCAGAACACTTTCTAACAGCTAACTAATAAAAAAATTTGTTTGGCAATAACGAATATAAAACTACAGTGTATAAGCTTTCATTTATTCAGGCATAACCGACAATACTTTCCTACGAATTCCGGTTTTAATAACAAGAATTCCAGTTGCATCTTCAATTGTTGCCGCTGAAAGTTTGGGGATGAACGTCTTTTACGAGGGTATTTCTCTACTTACAGAAGATGTGTATAAAATGCGGGAGCGTCATGATTCGAGCCAGTGAAGAAATGCGGAGAGGAAAACCGACATACATTCTGGGACACAAGTATAAGCACAGACGCTGAAACAGGTGAACAAATACTATTATATTAATGTATTGAATAAACGTTGAAGTTCAAAAAGAAATATAAAATATATAGTACGAGTATATACACAGTAGTAAGGTACAAAACTATAAACTTAAAACAGAATTGAACCCTTTTGAATACAAAATATACAGGTTATATTGTAGGGACTGCTACAACGTGGGCATAAGGGTAGGCATATCTATAGGTTGAGTGTTATTAGAAGTAAAATTGCACTGCATTAGTACTTTGTTGGCTTCCCTTTTCTTTAAACAACGGCCTTAAGTCTATTTTTAATTGAATCAATCAATTTTCCAGTGATTGTGACCCTTATTCCGTGCCATTCGTGAAGCAACATCGCCTTCAGTTGATCCTTGCTTGTTCAGCCTATACTGTGTTTCGCACGAGTCTGTCCAGTTCCTCTAACATATGTTAGTAGCTATAAAAGGGGCATTCCACGCCACCTGGCACCTGGACGGGGACAGGGGACATGTTGGTGGCGCCACCAGCGGGAGCCGATAATGTCATTTTCCCTCTTTTTCCCATTTTTTTCGTCTCGAAATATAATTCCCCCCAAAAACACGTTAAAATGTCCCCTTTTCCTTAAAATTTCCCAAGTTTCTCCAAAAAGTTTCCAAATTTTCCCCAAATAATATTTTATGCCCAAAGAGGTTGGTTTGCACAATCCGGATGGATCCGGCTAAAATTATGCAATATCAGCCGTAATGTGCAACCAGGTACGTGAGGTTCTCGATTCTGATTGGCTACGGGAGGCTCTCGAAATTATCTCGTCTATGATTGGCTACGTACGCGAGGTTCTCGAAATGGTCACGACTCTAATTAGTTATGTGAAGCTCTTGAAACAGACAATTCAGGACCATTCATATAAACTGAAGAATGTTCGTGTTAATTTCCCACAGGCATATAACTTCTCACAGCATATAAGCATAGTTGACCATAATTTCCGAATTGTATAAGTTATAGTCACCAAATTTGTAACATACGCATCACCCCGACAACAAAAACTATCACGGAATCATTTAAGCCCTATGCGAACTTATAAGCATAGTTGTCCGTTATTTCCAACCCGTTTAAGATATAGCCATCAAATATGTAACATACACATCACCCCCTTCGTCATCGAAAATGGTCACGAATATATTTAAGCCCTATGTGAATCTATATACATAGTTACCTGTAATTCTCGAACCGTTTAAGGTACAACCGTCCAATTCGTAACATAGACATCACACCCAGCAACGAGTTTCTTAAAAAAAGTTCCCAAATTTATTTTTATTAAAAAAAAACATTTTTTCTCAAAATTTTTTTTTTTTTTGGACGGTTCTTGTCATCATGTGTAACCTCCATCAGGACGGATGACGAGGCGATGTTTGGCATCGTGTATGATCTCCGGCTCAACTCGCATTTAGAGGAGGGGGAGGGGAGTGGTTCTCGGCGCTGTATGTAGCCCCTAGCCGAATGGGCTAACTCTGTAACAGCTGCGACGAGGCGGCGCTCGGCGCTGTTCTGAAAAAATTACATTACAACTGTAGGCAGCGGTGTTGCAGTGGATAGACAACACGCTACCTCAGGCGGTGCGGGGCTGAAATTCGACGGAGGTCGCGGTGATGCAGTGGATAGACGACATGTCATTCAACCTAGTGGATTTTCTCTGAATCTTCCCAAATCCCTTTCACAATGGCCCGACTAGTCCCTACTTCGCTCCTTGGGGGCCAAGGTGATGTGCTGGATAGTCAATTCGCTTCTTGGAGGCCGTGGTGACATGGTGGATAGACCACTCACTTCTTGGGGGCTGCGGTAGTGAGGTGGGTAGACAACTCACTTGTTGGGAGGGCCACGGTGGTGTGGTGGAAAGTCCACTCGCTTCTTGGTGGCCGCGGTGACCTGGTGGATAGGCGACACGCTTATTGGGACCGCAGTGGTGCGGTGGACCGAAGACTCGCTTTATGGGGCCACCATGGTGCGGTGANTTTTGGGGCCGCAGTGGTGCGATGGACAGACGACTCGCTTAATGGGGCCACCATGGTGCGGTGAAATAGACTACTCGCTTCTTGGCAGATGTGGTTGTGTAGCAGATAGGACAACTCGCTTCTTGAGAGCCTTAACGGTGTGGTAGATAGACGACTCGCTTCCTGGGGACCGCGGTGGTTTGGCGGATAGACATTTCGCTGGTCCCTACTTCACACTAATGCATTCCAGGTGTCCTCGCGACGAATCCATGACTGTCGCCACTTGGGGACACGGTGGTGTGGTGAGCAGACATCTCACTTCTTGGGGGCCGCGGAAATGTGGAGGGTAGACAACTCTATTCTTGGGGCCTGCTGTAGTGAGAAGGATAGACTACTCGATTCTTGGAAGCCACAGTGGTGTGGTGGATAGACAAGCCCCAAGCGAGCTCCATACAACGACTCCCCGACTTCATTACATAGTCTCAGGCTACAGGGGGCCATGGTAGTGAGGAGTATACACAACTCACTGTCTGGGGGCGAGGAAGTTTAGAGGATAGACGCCTCGCTTCTTGGGGATGGCGGCATAATAGAGGAAAGATGATGTCCCTCTTCTTGGGGTCGTGGTAGTGAGGTGGATAAACTACTCGATTATTGGGAGCCGCAGTGGCGTGGGGGATAGACATCGCCTCAGGCATGTCACAACAACGGCGCCCCGAATTCATTACATAGCGCTAGGATACAGGCGATCTCCCACGACAACCCATGTTGTTTTTCAAAATTTCCCAACACAGCTCTTTACAACGAATCACCATCGCCCCAGGCTGTGTGGCTCTTGCATTCATTTAGATGGGAGATTTCTATGGCGCAGTGGGTAGTCGACTCACTTCTTGGGGGTCGCTGTGGTATGGTGGATAGACAACTTACTTCTTGTGGGACACTGTGATGTGGTAGATAGACGACTCGCTTTCTGTGGGTCGCTATGGTGCGATGGATAGACGACTCGCTTCCTGGAGATCGCTGTGGTGCGGTGGATAGTCGACTCTCTTCCTGGAGGCCTCGATCGTGTGGGGAATAAACATAGCCCCAGGCAGTGCGGGACTTGTTCTAGCACTTCGACGAGGGTCGAGGTGGTGCAGTTTAAAGACGACATGTCAAACCCCATGCTCTTGCATTTAATTAAATCTGTGGATCTGTGGTGATACAGTGGATAGACAACGCACTGCCTCATGTGGTGAAAAGGCTTGCTCTTGCATTTCAACAGGTGCTGATGTAGTACGATGGATAGACAACACGTCAAAATTCATGCTTTTGTATTCCACGACTGTGGTGATGCACTGGATAGACGACTCACCAAACTTCACACTCTAGCATACATAGACATCGCCCCGGTAATGAAAATTATCACAGGGTCATTTATACCCTAGACGCACTTACAATCATAGTTGGTCATAATTCGCGAACTGTTTAAGATACATTCGTCAAATTCATAACATGACATCACCTCGGACAACAAAATTATTACAGAGTCATTTAAGCTCTATGCAAACTTATAAGAATAGTTTACCGTAATTGCTGGTATGTTTAAGGTACAATCCACAAATTCATAACATAGACATAACCCCCGACAACGAAAATTATCACAGGGTCATTTATGCTCTATGCGAGCTTATAAGCATAGTTGACCATAATTACCGACCCGTTTATGGTACAACAAACAAATCACTGTCATGACAATTCCCGCCTGGTTCCTACTTCATGACCTTGCATTCCAAGCTAGGGGATTTTCTCCGAGTCATCCAAAATCCCTCCAATGATGGTCTGAATGGTCTCTACTTCATGCTTTTACATTCTATGTGAGAGGGTTTTCCCCATGTCTTCCCACGTGCTTGGCACAACACCTCGACTAGTTCATACTTCATGGTCTTGCATTCCATGCTAGGGGATTTTCTCGGAGTCTTCCCAAATCCCTGCCACGATGCTCTGATTGCCCTCCAGTTATGTCATCTGGAGAGAGCGTGTTTCCTGAATAGCAAAAAAATTTTTTTTGTCACAAACAGTAGGCAACGTCTCCAGCCGAACAATTCTCCATTGCATATACAACCCAGCATAGTTAATGTTTGTTAACGTTTTTCAACAAAAAAATATATATGTCTTGTTATATGAAATATGCCCTACATTTTTNCATAGTTAATGTTTGTTAACGTTTTTCAACAAAAAAATATATATGTCTTGTTATATGAAATATGCCCTACATTTTTGCACATTTACTAAGTCTTCTAGCGTACTTTTGGTTCACTCACACTGCAGAATACTGTTCATAGTACTTATGCATTAAAACACTAACAATATATATATATATAAATGTCTCCTTTAATATACCATGCCGAATCCAAAAGTATTGTATGTGTAATGATTTGACTATAGTACATTCACTATAAAGGCATGTTAATTTTAGGTTTGACATCACAAATGTTCCCCTTTAATATACTAATAACTGTGAATAAAAAAGGATTGTGTGTGTGTGTGTGTGCGTGAGTAAAATGTTTTGATTTAAGTACCTTTACTATACTGGTACGTTAGTTTCCGGTATGTATGTTTGGCATCTCACCTCTGTCAACAGGTAAAGAATACACCAGCGTCAGAAGTAATATATAGACATATATTGTCACAAATGTATACAGTTTTTTAAATTTTAAAAACAGATAATTTTCTCTCTCTCTCTCTCTCTCTCTCTCTCTAGATGTTGTCGAGAAGCATGGTGAAAAGTGTCTGTAGTAATGCCTTCCTCTCCACTACGGTCAATTTTTCTCACATCAGGCAGTCATGACTTCCCCACAGTGCAGACAGGCGGTGGCAGGTAGCTTCTTACAGCTGCGGGCAGGGCGTGGTACTCTGCGTTGAGGTATGTTTTGCAGTCTTGACATGTGTAGACACCGTCCTCGCAGCAGCACTTTTGTGTTTGGAGGTGACATCCGGTAGCTGGGTGGCATCACTGGTGATGTCGATAACAGCAGCAGCAGTGGTAGCAGCGTTGACGGGAACTGGAGACACTGGTAGCAGCACATAGTCGGGGAGGTGTACGCGTATTGCATCGTGCAACATAGCGTGCGTTACCAACTCATCCGTCACACGTGGCAGGGGAATGTTTGTTCTCATATTATGAACAACACACCTCCTCAGAACACTACAGTCGACCATCTGCTGGCAGTGTTCGTATGCTGTAAGATTGTGGGCATGCAGCCAATGCGCAATGCCATCACACTCTTCACTGTAGGTTCTAGGCTCTGTCATGTCGCAAACTTCATAGGTGACACTGCTGTTACCAGGCGTCACATTGCTGTAGGTAGCCTCTGGATGAAATTGCACGTTCATCTTGTTGCTAGCTCACTTGAGTTGACTGGCAGGATACTCGTAGCTTGTATACCATACTCTATGTGACGTCTATACTACTTCAGAGCTTCGGTCAATAGCAGTATAAAACATGCAATAAGGTCATACATAACCTGATAACACTTGCACTTGCTATGACATGCCAGTACTCCCTCGGTCGTCGTGTTGCCTTCTGGTACTTCAACATTCATGATGTAGAAAAATTGTTTTAATCTTTTAGTAACCCCCTGAATGCAGATTGCTTTAGGAAAAAGCAATTAACATTAGGTTTTGGCTCGCAGATCACTGACTTAGAAGTGCTGTGCAATCAGATGATGATTTAGCAGGTGTAATATTCGATATGCTCTTAGTCCCAGCTTGTAAGCAATTTTGCAACTTACAAAGTTTTAAATGTCTATTTAAATCGTTAACACGTGCATACATTCTTCGACACTTATCACATCGATATATCATGCGAATGGTACTCTTCACACAAGTAATTTTTTCATGTCTCCTTGCATCGTACGCATATGTAAACGTCTTGTCACAATAGTTGCATGAATATCTTGTCGAGAGCAGCGAACTGCACTAATTATTTGTAGATTATATCTCAAATTTATTTCCTAATCTTCGTTGATGTTGCTTGGCAGACAGTGCAGGGAGACCCTTGCATGTTGTAAGATGTATTTTCAAGGTGCTGCAACGTCCAAACGGTGATTTACCCTGTTCGCATGTGAACATAGTATGTTCTGGTTTCTGATGACAACCACCTTTATGCTGTCTGCAGTTGGTTATGTTAGAAAAGGTCTTCTTACAGTAGCAGCACAAATAACTTTCCTGAATATTTTCCATTGTTGAACAAGATCACACTATCCACAGCCGATGTTTACTCTTCGAGGTCTGAATAGCAACTGGGCTCTCTGACCTATTCGTCACAACATAATCTTTTAGAATCAGCCTGAATGGAGATTGCTTCAGATAAACACAATAACATTAGCCTTTGACTATGTTTGTTGGTTATGATGAGGTGTCATGTATAATATTCAAAATACTATTAGTGTCAGCTTGAGACCTACAACATTTTAAATGCCTTTTTAAATCGTCAACGCATGCATACATTCTTCGGCCTGCATCGCATCGATATGACATACGAATGGTGCTCCTCATTCAAGTACTTTTTTCATCTCGCCTTGCATTATATGCATATGTAAACGCCTTGACACAATAGTTGTATGGATGTCTTGGTGGGAGTAAAGAACTGCTCTCAAAATTTGTAGACGATCCCTCACAATTATCTGGTAATATCAGCAGATATCGCTTGACAGGTTGTTCAGGTATTTCCTTACACGATGCAAGATGTCTTTTCAAGCTGCTACGACGACCAAACTGAGATTTACACTTTTCACATGTGAACATAATACGCTTTGGATTCTGATTAAAACTAGCTTCATGCTGACTGCAGTTGTTTATGTTAGAAAAGACCTTCTTACAGTAGCTGCACAAATAACTTTTCCGAATATTTTCCATCGTCGAAGAAGAAGTATACGTTATCCACAGTGGATGTTCACTCTTCGCAGTCTGAATAGCAACTGAGAATAACACAGAAATAATGTATATATATATATATATATATATATATATATACTTTTACCTCTAGTTACAGACTTGGCATAACAATATTTTACTACATGCTCTACATATTCTTCATTCGAGCGGCCGTTTGGAAATTACGGTCAACTATGCTTATAAGATCGCATAGGGCTTAAATGACCATGTGATAATTTTCACTGTCGGGGACGATGTCTATATTTGCTAGAGTGCGAAGTTTGGTGAGTCATCTATCCACTGCATCACCACAGTCGTGGAATACAAGAGCGTGAAGTTTGACGCATCGTCTATCCACCGTACCACCTCGGCATCCATCGAGATGTAAGAGCAAGCATTCGCACCACTCGAGGCAGTGTATTGTGTATCCACCGCATCATCACAGCTTGTGTGACCTTGGAGCCTTACATTACTCTCTCTGCTAGTGTTCTGAGTTGTTCGACTTGGCAAGACCTGAACTCGTCAACCTACAACCTGTGCTGTCTCACTTATTCACTGACATATGATGGTGTTTGCATTCTGCTGCTAGTTTATGTATTGCTCAAGCAGCTGCCGGTAGGGAACTGAGTTCGAGACTTGACACTATACAAAAACAATTAATTATCTTTCAGTCTTTGACAAAATCTGGTTTTTTTTCCTAGTGGTAGAGGTGAACCTAATATTAGCGAGGGATAAGATAAAGGAATAACATAGACATAATTTATATAATTTTACCTTTATTTACAGTCTTTACA
Organism: Clitarchus hookeri; assembly: GCA_002778355.1. Lineage (NCBI taxonomy): Eukaryota > Metazoa > Arthropoda > Insecta > Phasmatodea > Phasmatidae > Clitarchus > Clitarchus hookeri. The sequence goes on along the minus strand of NQII01003867.1, from coordinate 86,248 downwards.
TAATAAGAACACATAACAATATTTGATAAATACTCTACATATTCTTCATTTGAGCGTAACATTTATGGCGGCTGTTTTTGACGAACTATTCCTGCTGTGAAACGAAGCCTCGCGTAACAGGTTACGTCCCTTTATCGTTGTGTGCGGTAGCATCCTTTATAATAGGGTGCCAGCTTCGTCAGTGACGAGACACTTTCAAGGGCTTCGCGTTACATGTTAGACCCCTTTATCGTTGTGTGCGGTCAGTGTCCTTTATGATAGACAGTGAGCTTCGTTAGTAATGAGACTCTTTCGAGAGCATCGCAAAACATGTTAAACATCTTTATCCTTGTGTGTGGGCAGTGTCTTTTATAATAGGCTTCCAGCTTCGTCAATGACGAGACACTTTCGAAAGCCATGCGTAACAGTTTAGACTAGGTGGTTGTGCGTTAAATGTGTCAACAATTAGAGTCAATTATGGTTATAAGTTCGCATAGGGCTTAAGTGTCTCTGTAATAATTTTCGTTGAAGGGGGTGATGCCCATGTTATAAATTTGACGAATGTATCATAAACAGTTCGTGAATTACGACCAACCATACCTATAAGTATGCCTAGTGTATAAATTATGATGTAATATTTTCGTTGTCGTGGGTGATGTCTATGTTATAAATTTGATGGCTAAACCTTGAATGGTTCGGTAATTACTGCAAACTATGCTTATAAGTACTCATAGGACATAAATGAGTCTGTGACAATTGATGATGTGGTATGTGATATATATGTTAGGAATTTGTTGGTTGTAACTTAAACGGGTCGTTAATAACGGTCAACTATGCTTATAAGTTCGCATAGAGCTTAAATGACTCTGTAATAATTTTCGTTGTCAGGGGTGATAAACATATAAAAAATTTGTCGACTATATATCTTAAACGGTTCGGGAATAACGGTCAGCTATGCTTATAAGATCACGTATGGCTTAAACGACGGTGTAATAATTTTCATTGCCGGGGGTGATGTCTATGTATGCTAAAGTGTTAAGTTTGACGAGTCGTCTATCTACTGCATCACCACAGTCGTGGAATACAAGAGCGTGAAATATGACGTGTCGTCTATCCATCGTACCACCTCGGCACCCATCTAAATGCAGGAGCAAGCCTTTGCACCGCCAAGGGCAGTGTGTTGTCTATCCACTGCATCACCTTAGGACCACAGATGCAATAAAATGCAAGAGAATGGAGTTTGACATGTCGTCTATAAACTGCACCACCTCGGCCCCCCGTCGAAGTGCTAGAACAAGTTATGCCCTGCCTGGGACTATGTCTATCCACCATACAATCGAGGCATCCAGGAAGCGAGTCGACTATCCACCGCATCACAGTGACCTCCAGGAAGCGAGTCGTCTATCCACCGCACCACAGCGACCCCCAGGAAGCGAGTCGTCTATCTACCACATAACAGCATCCCCCAAGAAGTAAGTCGTATATCCACCATACCACAGTTACCCCCAAGAAGTGAGTCGACTACTCACTGCACCACCAAAGTCTTCCATTGAAATGAATGCAAGAGCCGCACAGCCTGGGGCGATGGTGATTCGTTGTATAGAGCGGTGTTGGAAAATTTTGAAAAACAACATGGGTTGTCGTGGGAGCCCGCCTGTATCCTAGTGCTATGTAATGAAGTCGGGGCGCCGGTGTAGTGACATGCCTGAGGCGATGTCTATCCACCACACCACTGCGGCTCCCAATAATCGAGTAGTCTATCTACCTTACTACCACGACCCCAAAGAAGCGAGACATCTATTCTCAAAACTGCTGCTATCCCCAAGAAACGAGGCGTCTATCCTCTAAACTACCTCGGCCCCAGAAAGTGAGTTGTCTATCCACCTCACTACCGTGGCCCCCCTGTAGCCTGAAACTATGTCATGAAATCGGGGAGTCGTTGTAAGGAGCCCGCCTGGGGCTATGTATATCCACCACACAACTGTGGCTTCCAAGAACTGAGTAGTCTATCCATCTAACTACCGTGGCTCCCCAAGAACCGAGTTTTCTACCCGCCATGTTACCGCAGCCCCCAAGAAGTGAGTCGTCTACCGACCACGTCAATGCGGCCCCAAGTGGCGACAGTCGGGGATTCGTCGTGAGGATACCTGGAATGCATGAGCATGAAGTAGGGACCAGGAAAGTGACTATTCGCCAAACCACCATGGTCCCCAGGAAGAGAGTCGTCTATCCACAACACCACTGCGCCTCTCAAAAAGCAAGTTGTCTATCTGCCACACCACCGCAGCTGCCAAGAAGCGAGTATTCTATCCACCTCACCACCGCGGTCCCAATACGCATGTCGTCTATCCACCATGTCACCGCTGCCTCCAAGAAGCGAGATTCACCACGCCACCGCGGACCCCCCAAGAAGAGAGTTGTCTACCCACCCCACTACCACAGCCCCCAAGGAGCGAGTTGTCTATCCACCACGTCATTGCGGCTCCCAAGAAGCGAGTCGACTATCCACCACGTAACATCGGCCCCCAAGAAGCGAAGTAGGGACTAATCGGGCCATTGTGACAGGTATTTGGGAAGATTCGGAGAAATTCCACTACCTTGAATGACACGTCGTCTATCCACTGCATCACCGTGACCTCCGTCGAAATGCAAGCCCCGCACCGCCCGAGGTAATGTATTGTCTATTCACTGCAACACTGCAGCCCACAGTTGTAATGGAATTTTTTTCAGAACAGTGGCGATCACTGCCTTGTCGCAGCTGTTAGAGGTAGCCCACGACGCAGGGTCAACCATTCAGCTAGAGATTACATACAGCGCCGAGCACCGCCCACCCCTCCCCTCCAATCAACACGAGTCCAGGCGGAGATCATACACGATGCCAAGTATCGCCTTGTCATCCATCCTGATGGAGGGAACACATGACGCCGAGCACCGTCCAAAAAAATTATTTCAAAAAAATTAATTTCGAGAAAAAAAAAGTTTTAGAAATAAAAATCTTTAAATGCGTTTTCGAATTTTTTTTTAACTCGTTGTCGGGGGTGATGCCTATTTTACGAATTTGATGGTTGTACCTTAAATGGTTCGGGAATTAAGGGTAATTATGCTTATAAGTTCGCATAGGGCTCTAATGATTTTGTTATCATTTTCGATGTCAAAGGGGGCGATGCGTATGTTACAAATTTGATGACTATATCTTAAACTGGTTGGAAATAACNTTAACTCGTTGTCGGGGGTGATGCCTATTTTACGAATTTGATGGTTGTACCTTAAATGGTTCGGGAATTAAGGGTAATTATGCTTATAAGTTCGCATAGGGCTCTAATGATTTTGTGATCATTTTCGATGTCAAAGGGGGCGATGCGTATGTTACAAATTTGATGACTATATCTTAAACTGGTTGGAAATAANTATCATTTTCGATGTCAAAGGGGGCGATGCGTATGTTACAAATTTGATGACTATATCTTAAACTGGTTGGAAATAACGGCCAACTATGCTTGTAAGTTCGCATAGGTATTAAATGACCATGTGATAATTTTCATTGCCGGGGTCGATGCCTATGTTATGAATTTGATTTTTGTACCTTAAACGGTTTGGGAACTGTCGTCAAATATGTGTATAGGTTCGCATAGGGCTTAAATGACTCCATGATAATTTTCGTTGTCGGAAGTGATTCATATGTTACAAATTTGGTGACTATATTTTATATGATTCGGAAATTACAGTCAACTATACTTATATGCTGTGAGAAGTTGTATGCCAGGGGGCAATGAACATGAACATTCTTCAGCTAATATGAATGGTACTGAGTTGTCAGTTTCGAGAGCCTCAAACAGCTAATCCGAGTCAGGACCATTTCGAGAGCCTTGCATAGCCAATCATATACGAGATCATTTCGAAAGCCTCGAGTAGCCAATCACAATCGAGAGCCTCGTGTACATGCTTGCACATTCCTGCTGATATTGCACACTTTCAGCCGGATCCATACGGATTGTGCAAACCTGCCTCATTGCGAACAAAATATTTTTTGGTGAAAATTTTGGAAATTCTTTGGGGAAATATAGGAAATTTTTAGGGAAAGGGGAAATTTTGACGTTTTTTGGGGAAATAAGTGATATTTTGAGAGAAAGAAGGGGAAAAAGGGGGAAATGACGTCATCGGCTCCCGCGGGCGGCGACACCAGCTCGTCCCTCTTCGCCCGCCAAGTGCCAGGTGGCGTGGAAAGCCCCTTTTATAGCTACTTATAATCTATTTTGTTAAGTTCTAGTGATTGTGGTGGAGTATGCAATAAATACAAGTTCCCCACACCTTAAGCTACCATGCAGTGCCATAACATAACGCCACCACCTCCGTATTTTANAGTTCCCCACACCTTAAGCTACCATGCAGTGCCATAACATAACGCCACCACCTCCGTATTTTACAGAAGGCTGGATGTTTTGCAAATCCCATTCTGTATTTCGTTTTCTCCATACCAGGATTCGGCAATCATTCTGGAAGATATTAATACTCTCGTCTCAAAAAATATAATTCTCCCAGAACTCCGAGCCCTTCGTGACGTATTAATTTGTTAATTGCAATTTCTTCTTCCTATTCCCGTAACGGATAGGCCTATATGGTTTTTTTCTTGGCACTCTTGCACGATACCCGTATGAATTTAGCAATCTTCGTATGGTGTGGGGATGGACATCTTTACCTTCATACTCGTGTACTTGAGCAGCTATTTGTGTTGCTGAGATTTTGGGATTATTTTTCACTGTTCGAACTACTTTTCTCTTCTCTCTGCTCTCAAGCTTTGGTGGTCGCCCGTTTCGCACTTTATTAATCACAGTGTTGCGTTAGCTGAAATGTTTCAATATTCTACAAACTGTAAAGCGACAATGCTATAAAATGTGCGCAATTTATCCATATGATGTGTACTGTTTATGCAGATTCACTATAATATATCTTTATGCAAGGTTCACCTCATTACCTTTCCGTCCCATGTTACTTCTCACTATGCATAATGTTTGTTTCGTCACTGAGGATGTCTTGGGCCCACAGTTGACAACTGTGCAATCGGTACTTTTGCATTCCACGTGATGTGCCTACACTTATGTCCTATTAGACAGCGCTCCTAGCAGATGTTTGGATACATTATTTCTATGGGTGTTTTCAATTTTCACTATCTGTGGGTGGTTTAATGTACTACACATAGGAGGCTTTCCCCTGCATAAAAAATGTATTCGAAACAACACATAGTGTGAAGTGAACCTGGGTTTATGAGTGAAGTTCCTCTGCGCTTATACTTTCCTCCCTAACTGTATATTATAAGATGGATGCTCAGGAGGATCCCAAGCATAAATATAAATGTTTTGAGTGAATGATCTTAAATTTCTAATTTTTTTCATATTAATTTTATATTGTCAAATAACAATTGGAGTCAGAAAAGCATGTACAGATTCCCAAAATAAATAGTTTATTACTAATAGTAATATCGATGCAGAAAAAAAGTTTCTGTAGAATCACATTGTAATAATATTTCTGCAAAAAAAATTAAATCAAATTTGGAAGCTTTATTTTGAAAAATTAATTTGAAGTAATATATAATAGAAATTGAATTTCCATCCAAATGTAATACCTAACACTCTTAATACCGATTTTATTGCTGCCGAACCTAGTAATTTAATTTAATTTATAACAAGCTTAGTCAACAAGTACTCAGTACATTAAGCTGGTTAGTAAATTACGTTCAAGTAAATAGTCTCAATATTTTAAACTAAAGGTAGGATTTGTTTATTATTCCAATTTGATAAAGGCTTTGACATTGAATCAGGTAAACATGAGTCAATTAAAATTTGTTAGACTTGACCACAATAACGATTTTATAAAATAATTGGTTCTTGATAAAGGTGATCAAATAATAAGTATTAAACTAAGTTTATGGTGGGAATATTGTCGGGTTAGATTTTTTTTTCTCTAGATTTATCCCTGCTTTATTTTAAAATTATCTTTGGTACCACTTGAAGACCACGATAATTGGGTAGTTTACAGCAGGAGTGCATCGCCGCGATGGTTTAGGCTGGCGTTACACGAAAGGCCACTCTACCATTGGTTCAGTGTTCCACTTCCATGAAATATGCAGTTTTCGTTAGTGTTCGGCGGCCGTCCCTGTTGGGAAGTCTGGACACAACAGGGAAGTGGCCAGCCTTGGATTACATTGGTCAACATGATTTTTTTCACAAGGAAACTGTATAGCGACCCTAGTCCAGTTTTTTTTATGCTGAATTCAAATATGTAATCAGATTTATTCCATCGGGCATAGTGTTCTTGTGACAGTCATTTTCACTATATATACTTCTGTATGACGCTACTCGCTCCCTGTGAGATACAGGGCGGGTCGTAGGGTACGAGTTACCTCTTTGGCACAGACTACGGGCACCTTGGATGTCGAGGGTTGAAACCTCGTGAAATGTTTTATCCGCTTTCCTTCTGTGGCCGCAAGGGCAAAGCTTCGTCGGGGGCGAATTTGTTTGGAGGCGGGTTGTGCTCTTTCTTACCAAGATTACTGTTATCCTCTGCACCGGAAAGGGGCGGGGGGAAGCAAACACTTGGTCCCTCAGTGTTTTAATAAAGAAGTCTACATTACGCAAACATATACACACACACTGTCCGAATCTATACCCAGCAAGTTGGGAGCCTTAAGGGCGGATGAAATACCAAAATGCTCACGGATTTTAATGTGGTGGGCGTTAGGCGTGGGCGTGGGGGACTGAAGTGCTTCTTGAGCGACGATCGCTGGCACTTAGCTGTATCTAACTTGGAGCTTTCCCGCGCGTCTTGATTCGGCGCTTTCCCACGCATTTTCACTCGGTGGCGACACCGCTAGACACCCTCTGTCTTTTCCCACGCGTCTCACTCGGGGCACCTCGGCGATACCCCTAGACGCCTTCTGCCTTTTCCCACGCGTCTCGACTCGAAGGATCTCGGCGACACCACTATACGCTTTCTGCCTTTTCCCACGCGTCTCGACTGCCTGTCAAATATTGCATTGTTTTAGTAAGCAGCTGGCCAGTAGCCAGTATTGAAATTGTAGTGAGCATGGCAACATGTGTAATGGTTTTCTGCTGTATATTGCTTATATTTGTAAGTTTTATGAGTTTTATAAACGTTTCAATACACCAAGAAAGTTTTTAAATCAACCAAACCATTTCTGCTACGTGTGTAGTGAACTGTCCTTCAAGTCTCAGAGGCGAAATTTCACACTACTTGAGAACAAATGTTATGAGCTTTATTTTGGGTGTAAAGCTGGTGATTTCGATAAAGACTGGACCCGAAATATATGCTGTGTATCATATGTTAGGCTTCTCAGTGGATGGAAAAATGCTACTCATCATGTGCCGCTTTCAGTCCCTATGATTTGGAGGGAACAGAAGGACCATTTAACTGACTGCCATTTCTGCTTAACCAAAATTAAAGGAATTAATTCCAAAACAAAATATACAGTTAAGTATCCCAATTTGGCTTCTGCAATGAGACCTATGCAACATATTGAAGAGTATCCTGTACCATAGTGTCCAGATTTAATGACCTTAAGTGATATCTCCGACGCCGACCCAGCTCATACTTAAGACGAAAGAAAGGAGAGAAGTGACCCTACATTTGAAGCAAGTAGTTCATCAGAACCTCACCTTTTAACTCAATAAGATCTTAATGATCTTATATGTGATTAAAATTTGTCAAAACAGTCGGCTGAGCTTTTAAGTTCCATGCTCAAAGGTTGGAATCTACTCCAAAAAGATACACGGATTTTCATTTATCGTAGTTTCGATAGTGATTTCAGTGAATAATTCTCTAAATAAGGCCACGTATTTTTTGTAATAATGTTGGTTCATTAATGGAGGTTCTTGGACATCAAAACCAGCCAGATGAGTGGCAATTGTTCATAGACTCATCGAAAAATAGTTTGAAGGTTCTAATACTGCATAATGGGAATGAATTACCATCAATACCTGGCAATACCTATCAGTAATATGAAAGAGACATATGGAAATATGAAATCGTTGTTAAAAAATTAACTATACTAAATATAACTGGAATATCTGTGGTAATTTGAAGGTCATAGCTTTATTGTTAGGTTTGCAACTTGGATACACGAAATTCTGCTGTTTTTTGTTTGAATGAGACAGCAGGGATAGGAAGACTCACTACATAAAGAAACAATGGCCTAAACATGAATCTCTTATTCCTGGGCATAAAAATTTAACAAATACTCCATTAGTGGATCCCAAAAAGGTGTATTTACCTCCCCTGCATATAAAACTGGGGCTTATAAAAANTTTATTGTTAGGTTTGCAACTTGGATACACGAAATTCTGCTGTTTTTTGTGTGAATGAGACAGCAGGGATAGGAAGACTCACTACATAAAGAAACAATGGCCTAAACATGAATCTCTTATTCCTGGGCATAAAAATGTAACAAATACTCCATTAGTGGATCCCAAAAAGGTGTATTTACCTCCCCTGCATATAAAACTGGGGCTTATAAAAAATTTTGTAAAAGCAATGGATACAAGTTTTGCTGCATTTATGTAACTGAAATCTAAATTTCCTAAAATAAGCGATGTAAAATAGAAGGAAGGAATATTTATAGGGCCGCAAATAAGATCACTAATATCGGATGATGAACATTTTGAGGAACTGTTACGTCCACCGGAAAAAGCAGCGTGGAATTCATTAAAAAATATTTGTTGTGGATTTCTTGGCCATAATAAGGAAGAAAACTATAGTGAAATATTCAGTGATCTTCTGACGTCGTACAAAGGAATGGGCTGCAACATGTCTTGGACTCTCACCTAGACTTCTTTCCTGAAAATCTTGGGACTGTCTCTGATGAACATGGTGAGCGTTTTCATTAGCAGATTTCTACTATANCTTCTTTCCTGAAAATCTTAGGCCATCTCTGATGAACATGGTAAGCGTTTTCCTCAGCAGATTTCTACTATGGAAAAAGGTACCAAGGCAAATGGTGTCCCAATATGCTGGCCGACTACTGCTGGACCATGAAGAGAGACAACCCGAACGCAAAATATGGCCGNATAATCGTATAAAACTTATTAGGTAAGCGTAAATTAGCAGTATATTTATTATTTAGTGTTTCGTAAGTACTAATTATTTGAAAACTTTAAACACGTACCACATAAAAAAATCTGCCTGATGGAAAAATCTGAGAACATATTTGAACTCAGCATGGTAAAGATAGTTAGATTTTGTTTATTTAGTCCTTGTGAAAGAAACAACGTTTTTTGTTGACCAATGTTATCAACCGAAGTATCGTTGACTCAGCAATTGCCGTGGCCAGATATGTATAGGGGACGCAGATTACAGGGTAAAGGAATGGATGGCCTGGCGCGAAATTTTACGGATGGTAGCTGCAGAGAGCGCCTGTTTTCGCCTTGGTTGTAATTGCCGTCGGTAAGTCTTTGAAGTGTTGGAATACGATGGAAGTTCGTAGAAAACGGGTTGTCCAAATGTAAGGTGTTTGTTGTGACGCCAGCCACGGGTTGTGTTTACCTCCTAATGAGTAGTCCGATGGAAGGGAGGGGCTGATGTGGTTCGTCGAGTGACGTTTAGCCGGTGACATAGTGAATTCATTTTACTTCAAATTAAGCTAATGATCCTTAGGTTGCTATAATAAACGAAATCAAGGTGTTTAGAAAATTTGATATGGGATCCCTTAGCATGGAACTCAGACTTATATGTAACATCGAATTATTGTGGATTGAGTTTTGTTAAATAAATCAAGTTTTCATCTGTCTAGATAATGTCTTTGGAAGTGGTGAGATTTAAACATAGATATTTGATTCGAAAGCCTTACACAAATAATCAGGCAATTTTTGACAAGAATAAGCTGCCTTCTTTTATGTTTTCGAAACCTCCTATAAATGAGTTACGGTATTGATTAAGAGTAGAGCATTCATCGTAGACTTTAAATGTGGTTTTAAATTGTGCAGTTAGCCTCGGCTGCCCTGAAGGGGACGGAAATTAGAGCAAGCTCCCGGGTCTCTGGGATAAAGGATTCGGTCTGTAAGTCGAGTAGCCATTGCTTTGATATTCCTCTTAATTAATTTTTGAGTCTCTAAGCTACGAAGTTTTCCAATCTTAGTAGGTTCTGATACACATTGACGATAAGGAGCTTTGAAGGGGAGACAACCGTACTGTCGTACTGTGACATTTATGTTTGGTGGAGTTGTGCTGGTTAGTATTTAAGTAATTCGAGTGTCCTGCTGGGAATAGGTAAAAAAAATATTTCGTTAAATGTGATAGTTTTTGGGTATTGTTAAATTGAAGTTAGTGCTAAAGCAGGAAATAGTAAACATATTATTTTAATCTGTAATAAGTTAGCAAGTGTTTGTTTNCAATTGAAGTTAGTGCTAAAGCAGGAAATAGTAAACATATTATTTTAATCTGTAATAAGTTAGCAAGTGTTTGTTTTGGTTATTGTGCGAACATAGTTAGGTAGAAAGATGTTTTATTTATTGTAGCTGATAGCAATGCGTTATTCAAAACGGGTGTATTTTACATGTTAAGTCGTAAATCATTACAAGAGGTGTTAAGTGAGTAATGTAAAAATAAAAGAGGGCTAGAACTGTAGAGAATAAGGCTGTGTACGAATTCGCCTGAAGTACATACTTGTGCGTACCTGTCCCTGGACGTGACATAATGAGTGCTGTTCGAATTGCAAGTGAAGTATGCAAGTATACAAGTACACGAAGATGTATACTTCTCGCGTGCATGCTATATATGTGCCTGCATTTTGTGAAGCAATTTGTTGGTAACAGATAAAGTTTGACGTTATTATTTTATTTAAAGTTTAGTAGGGCAACATTACTACTTCGTAGAATATAATTTTGTATTGAGTTAATAATAATCGTTAAGTGCCACCTTTAAAAATATCTAAACAATAAATTATAATTTGGCCTGTGCTCATGACCTGCAAAGCTAAGGTTAAACAAGCAATCAAAATTGCAAACTCATTACAATCAGCAAGACAAAAAATTTAATATAAATAAGATTTTAATTTTATTTATTCCTTGATTTAACCCAGTATTTTTCGGCAACTATCAAGTTCTTCGTAGGAATACGTATTCATTGAAAGTAATTAGTTGGCTATCGGATGCTGCCGAAAGCACTAGACTGCCTGTCCAAATTCATCAGGTTTGGTACCGAGGGTAAGTAAGGGTACTTGCACTATACGTGGTTGGTGCTGATGGTTGTTGTTGTTGATGTTGATGGTTTTCGGTTTGTGTGCGATAAGGTTCATGGCACAATAGACAGTGTTGGCGTTAGCGTAAACTGTTTCGCGGTTATACCAACAAATAGCAAACCAAATGTTATAATTGGCTATTCCTGGAATCTGAATTTTTACACCTAAGGGGACAAGACTTTAGTTGCTAAGATTTTAACTTTTTTAAATAAAGTATGCTTATATAAGCCGTTTAAAAAAAAATCTAATTTTTTCTTGATACGAATACCTTATCTCATAAAAAAATTATATTCACATAGCTAACTCTAATATGTCTGTAATCATGCAATTGCTTCACAAAACCTTGCAAATGAAGTTAATTTCAACGGAGTGCTTTAACTATATGTTCTTACACTTTAGAGTTTTAATAATAATTATTGCTGGTCACTTATTAACAAAATATATAATCAGATCGAGATAAATATTTTGATTTTCACGATTATATTCCGGCATTTCAAAGCTTTTCCACTGCCACTCGTTCAGAAACAGGAGAACGCTCTCTGATTGGTCAGCTGGTCAGTAAGTATATTCCAACTCGCTACAACACCAACCACCATTGCTGAGTAGAAATGATTTTAGTACCAACCACCAACCACCAACATCAACAACCCATCGCCTATTGTGCTACCAACTGCTACCAACACCAACCACCATTAAAAAACCACCAACACCAACCGCCTGTTGTGCCAGGGCCTATAAGAATGCAAAGATGCAAGTACACCAGTATATACCTGAATTCGGACACGGCTTATTCTCGAGTGAAACACGAGGGAATAGGGCTTATGTAATTTATAGGGTTAGGTTAATTAGTTACATAGGTGCTCTATGAATGCATGTGTTTATGAAACCAGCATGTAGATAGCATATCTACAGAGAAGCTTCTTTATTAAGTCGTTCACAACTGCAAAGCACACTTTTGGTTGTTGTGGACTGGTTGTTGTTAAATTGTTTCTAATGTAGAAGGGACATTGCAGGAATTTAATTTAACATGCTGTGGCAGAAGTTTAGTTTCGGATAGTGAATATTGTTTTGCTTTGTTGCTGTAGCTCTCGGAGTCTTGTTTGAGATCTTTGGTTTGACATTTTGGAAGTATACCATGACTGAGGCTTCTATCCCGCAGGCACCCTGAAGATTTTTTTTAAATTCTGTTCTTTTTTAATTGTAAATACGAACACGTTAGTATTGAAGTAAAATGCCTTAAATACTAAATGCACTTTATTATAAACGATCGGACAAGCACTGTCCCAGACGAACAACACAACACAACTTAACAAGATAGCATAGAAGATAATGTGACAAAGAAGAAACCATAGAGATAGAAGAACTGACAAGTGGCGCTATCATAAGGAATTTTACTTAACACTTGAAACTAGATACTTTAACACTTTCCCTTGTTAAATAACAATTCACAAAAAAAATACAACTCTATATAAGTCCCATCTTGTCACACAACATCCGCAAACGAGGGGCGGCTAGTGGCTTGGTCATGATATCTGCAACTTGATGCTCTGAAGTAACTTTATCGACAGCCAGTCTACCTTCTGCTACATGCTCTCGAATGAAGAAGTGCTTTCTTCGGATATGCTTGGTTCTACGATGATTTTCTGGATTTTCTGCAAGTCTGACAGCTGCAGCATTGTCTATCTGTAGAACTGGAACTTCTTTTAACTTACTCATTTGGCTCAATAGACGACTAAGCCAAATTATTTCTTTTGAGGCTTCACTAGCGGCGACAACTTCTGCTTCTGTGGTAGAATCGGTAACTGATCCCTGACGTTGACTTAGCCATGAAACAGCAGCGCCTGCATAAGTTATTAAAACACCTGTTGTTGATCTGCCTGTTTTGAGGCATCCGCCAAAATCTGCATCAGAAAAACAGCCAAGAATCCCTTTCTCTGCATTGTGCTGATATAGAAGGCCATAATTAAGGGTGCCTGCTACATATCTGAAAACTCTTTTAAGTCGGGTAATATCTTCAGCGGTAGGATTTTCAAGAGATCTGGATAAAAATCCGACTGAATAGGCTAAATCAGGTCTAGAGCCTAACATCAGATACATTAGTGAGCCTACTGCTTGGCGATATGGAAACTGATGTGCTCTTTCTGTTGCTTTCCCTGAAATCAAACTCTCTTGACTCTGAAGCATTGGTGAAGAAACTGATTTACAACCGACAAAATTGAAACGTTCAAGTATTTTCTGTGCATAGAACTTTTGACACACTCTTATATCACAATTTGACTGTCTCTCAATTTGTAGTCCTAAAAAATAAGACGCTTCTTCAGATGTAATTTTAAACTCAGCCTGAAGCTGATCTAAAAACTTCTCTAATTCTACTCTACTGGTAGAAGCTATGATGCCATCATCTACATAAAGAATGAGAATTATCTTGACACTACCTTCATCTCGAATGAACATACAAGGCTCCTCATCACTAGCCTTGAATTTGAGTGATGTCAGAAACTTGCCAATACGCTTGTTCCAGCACCTTGGCGACTGCTTAAGTCCATATAAACTCTTCTTGAGCTTCCAAACCCTACCCGTGCCGTCATCAAATCCCTCTGGCTGCTGCAAGTAAATATCTTCTTCCAGCTCTCCATAAAGAAAAGCTGTAGATACATCGAACTGAACTAAGTGCATCTTCTCTGTCACAACAACACCAAGCATCAAACGAATAGTTTGCAACTTTGCTACTGCACTAAATGTTTTAGAGTAGTCTGTGCCCTTATGTTGATCGTAGCGTTTAGCAACTATTCTTGATTTTCTCTTCTCGATGGTGCCGTCAGGTTTCATTTTGACTCTATATACCCATTTGCATGGAAGGGCTCTAGCTCCCTTAGGTAGGTACTCTAGATCATACGTATCATTCTCAAGTAGAGAGGATATCTCACTGTTCATTGACTTAAGCCATTCTTGACCATACTTGCCATCTACAGCTTCTTGAAAACTTTGTGGATCCTCTTCAGCTATCATGATCATTACAAAATCATCATAATATGTTAATGCTTTGATTGTGTTTCTATCATGCAGTTTTCGGGTATCTGCTCTTTCAGTGTGCTCTAATCCAGACTCTGGCCTAGATTTGGAACTGGACTCTTCACCACTTGAATCTTCTTTATCTTTGGTTGAAATTTCTCGCTGAACAAGTTCCTCTTCAACCAATTGTTCTTTTGATGGAGTGCTCAGGAAAGGTACTTTTACTTTCTCAGAGCAGTCACGAAGTATTTCTTGAAAACGAACATCTCTGGATAACACGACTCGCCTATCTTCTGAAATATAGACTCGGTAGCGCTCTTCACCATCGTAGCCTACTAGGTAACCTTTTTGAGCTTTCTGATCCATCTTACGCCTCTTCTGCACAGGAACATGAAGGTAACAGTTTGAACCAATAATACGAAGATGTCTGGTTCTTGGTTTTTTTACCAAACCAAAGCTCGTAAGGACTTACTCCATTTACTGACGACTTCCCCGTTCTGTTTAGTATGTAGACCGCTGTTGTAACAAGCTCAGCCCAAATTGCTTGTGGAAACTGAACATCAGAATTCGAGTACATAAGAGTTCTTGCCATTTCAACTATTGTTCTGTTCTCTCGTTCACTGCTACCATTTTGCTGTGGCGTATAAGGGGCTGTCAACCGCTGTGTAACTCCCCTACTTTTTCTTCTGAAATGACTCAGCAAAAGGTCCGCAAACATCTGTTGACATAAGCTCTCCTGGTTTCAAAGCCTTTCTTCTAGTACCAAAAGGCAGTCGATGAGACTTGCCATAAATGCAAGGTTCACAAATTT